>BMAV01008001.1:9273-27455 GCA_019973955.1 Trichonephila inaurata madagascariensis
AAAGTTTTTTGAAAATACAGAAGTCAGAGCTATTGGTCTGTAGGAAGACATCTTAGTTTTATCTTTACACGGTTTTGGAATCGGGAGAATAATTGCATGCTTCCAAGAATCTGGACCGATTGCATTATCAAATAATTTTTGAAAATATCTTAAAATTACATCACGTTGACCCTGATCAAGATTTTTAAAAAAAGGTGCCGTAACATGATCAGCCCCAGGAGTTATGTTTTTTGAATTTTTTATTGCACTATGCAATTCAAAAATATGGAATGGCTTATTAAGAAGGTCATTTTTGTCGTAGAGAAAATCCAAAGGAAACGGTTCATGATAGACATTTTTAGATGCAAAATAATCTACAAACATATCTGCTTGCAATTGAGGATGAGTGATAAACCTATTGTTAATCTGAAGAATATTAAGTTTTTGATCGGTGTCAGTAACTGGAAAAATTTTTCAGAATATAAAAAAACATCTTGGGGTTAGAAACATTATTGCATATCTTGTCCCAGTACATTCTTTTGGCATTTTTAATGTAGAATCTAAGTTTGCTTGCAAATTGTTTATGTCTGATCCATAATTCAGGTGAAATTTCTCTAATAGCTCTCTTGCTAAATACTTTTTTAAGCTTATAGAATTTATAACAGGTACTATTCCACCATGGTGGGAAGGATCTGTTCGAAACTTTAATTTCCCTAATATTATTAGCAATGACTTGCGATATCTTATCGGAAAGATTCTCAAAATTAACTTCTGGATTATTTAAAATAAAATGCGTTCGTGTGGTTCATAACTGCTTTCCAGTTTACTTTTTTAAAAATACGATATTTGAATTGAGGAGAGAAAGCTCTGTAATAACTGGACTATGATCCCTTTCGAAAGAGCAGTCTAAAACATAATTATTGCAATATCCAGATATGCTTTTGAAGAACAAACTGTGAGATCTGTCAATGATGCTGCACCTGCCAAACTTTCATATGTGGGAACAGTCGTGTTAAGAAGAATCAAATTAGAATCAGTAATCCATTCGACAAAGTCATTACTATACCTTGAAATGTGATCCGATCCCCGCATCGGGTGATGAAGGTTATAATCACCAAAAATGAACATCGGAGCCGTTAGGGATTCAAGAAAAGATTTAATCAGCATGGTATTAAATCCCCGTGGAGCGTAAATGTTTACAATATAAAATTAAATATTTCGAACATCAATTTTAATTGCGAGGATTTCTAAATCTCTGATTTGTTGAATCTGTATAGGAATCTGTTGAGCAGAAATATTTGAAGGAACAGCTATTACTAAACCCCTACCTGATCTGTCTTCTCTGTCTTTTCTAAAAATGGTTTTATTTGAAAAATTTATATTATCATGAATTGATAGAAAGGTTTCTTGAAAAATCCAGATATCTGCTTCAGAAAAGGGAGGGATATTTAACCATATGAATTTATTTTTGAGGCCTCTACAATTCCATTGAATTATATTCATAAATACTTTAAAAAAAATTAACTAGAGTGAAAACTATCCTCCCTTTGAGGAAATAAAAACAAACAAATGAAGACAATAATTAGCCCCCAAAACAAAAACTCGAAAAAAAGGAACGTATTTACAAAAACCATCATAATTCCGTAATTATCCCATGTCTATGTTATTGGATGCGTCACTTTCACTAGATGCACGGGTTTTATGGATTGAGGATTTGTTACCTATAGCCTTTTTCTTCCGCAATGGGGAATGACTCGATTTCCCCATTTCAAAAACCTTGCTAAGGTGAGAAAGTACAGACTCCATTGTTTTTTGAAAAGCTTCCATAATTAAAGAGGTTTGCTTTTCTAATATTGTGCTTGAAAAGATGTCAGAATGTTTTCAAGTTTTTTTTCCAGATAGTCTTGCATATCTGGATTAACTGCATTAGTTTGGATTACTGCAGAATAAAATGCTCTTTTATTGTCACGGAATCTTCTTCGCGCTTCTCCCAATGTAAGATATTGCTCACATTTCAATTATAATATTTTTTTTTTCTTTTATATATTCGGAGCAAATTAATGAGTTAGCAGGGTGATCACCTTTGCAATTTATGCATCTTGAATTACTAGAACATTGTCCAGAATGTGAAACACCACAGTTAATACATATTGCAGTTTTTTGGCAAAATCTAGCAGAATGTAGAAAACTAAAACATGTACATTGTCTGGGTTTATCTATGAAATTTTGTATTCGATGATTGATGAACCACAATTTTACAGTTTCTGGTAAAGTTGTCCCGAGTATAGTAATTAATATTGGTGAGAATTTTTGCTGAGTACCAGTTTTAATAAATCTTCTCATCTCTATTATTTCAAATTCATTGGTTTCTTGCAATTCCTTTGCTATCTCATTCAGAGATATATCAAGCGGAATTTCATAAATAAGAAATCTAGGTGTGTGTGATTCCCCCCAAAGAATGTTCGTCTTATAACTGACACATTTAAAATTTTATCAAGAGATAGAATTTGTGCTGCACATATTGGGTCTAGCGTAGAGAATCTTATTTTTCCATTACTAGTAAAAGACATACTTTTTATGTTCTCATGACGAGCAATTTTTTTCTTTATTTCTGCATGTTAAAGCTGTGGGTTAGACTTTGGAATCTGAGAGGATCCTTGACTATATTTTCTACTAATATATTGATTTCGCATATGATTCTTTGTCCCGCTCGTAAAATAATTTCCGCATCCCTCACAGAAGATCTGAAGAATTTTGAAAAATTTGATTCCATTGTTAAACTATTGATAACTAAGGGTTGTTCCTCAACATTGGAGACGATAAATTTAGAATGACTCAGCTTGAATCTTTTTTCAAATTAAACCAGAGAAAAATAGAAATTGGAAAATTACCAAAAAACCAAACCAAAGGAAGGAGACAAAAAACTCTCTTACTCTGAAAAGGGAACCAAATAAATAAATAAATAAATAAAAAGATACAACCTTTTAAGACTTGAGGAAAATAACACACCACCTTCAACCTTTCAACCTACCGCCTCGTTGTACGTCAACAATGCAATCTCTAGCATAAAAATACTTTTTACTCCCTTATTTGTTGTTACTCCACATGTGTCGGCGTGGAGTTTTTTCACTCCATCGAATGATGTATTCTTCAAGTGCTGCTGCTAGAAATAAAAGAAACATAAATGTTTCAAATGCCTACTTTGATGATTTTATCGACTGATCCCCTTTCTTAAATAACTTTGATCATCCTCGCCTTTTAAACACACTACCAGGGTGAAGTTTAATTGAATCACTTAAAATATCTTTCATTTTAATATTGGAAAAAAGTATTTTTTTATCTTATTTTAAAATTTTATTTATTTTAATATGTAGGTAAACGACAACCTGTCAAGGGAACTACCGCAGTATATCTATCTGTAACTTTAACTATCCGATTCTGTTTATTATCATAAGGATGAAAATTACCGCAGTTTTTTGACAACTGACAATACTTAACGATTGTTTGTATGACCGATAGAATAGTTTTCTCTGTACATGATCACTATGTTTTCGTTCAAAATAATTTTTCTTTGAAAGTTATGCTGTTGCACCTACAAAAAAAGTTTTATATTAGGCTTGCAATTTTATTCTTATTAACTTCTACAGCTATTTTATACTATGTAGCAAACAAAAAGGATACGGTAAATTTGAAAGCACGCTCTTTAAAAAAATATGTTAAGCAACATAAAGTAAAGGCTTTTGACAAATCTCAAAATTCAACTATAAAAGATAAAATAAAAGTTGTTCAACCGCACAAAAAAAAAGTGGGAAAGTATGATGGAAAAATTTATAGGTAATATTTACTTATTATATTTTTATCATTTTTTTTTGTAAAATCATATCTACTTATTATTTTTCAGAATTTTTATTGAATTTTATTGCTTATTTATATAAATATTTTATTTATTATTCAATTATTTGTGCTTCGCTCAAATGTAACACTGCTGAAAAAATACTATTTTCAACATGTATTTTTAGTTTTTTCTTTTTTTTTTTAATTTTTACTTTCAACTGTTTTCATATGATGCTTTATACTTTCTGAGATATTATTAATTGAAATGTTAATATGCAAAATGCATCCTTTTAATTTGATATGAGTACAATTTTAATTATATATCATATATAGTTTATTTTAATAAAATACTTATATATTTAAATATGATCATTCTATGTAGTAATGTTCTATTTGAAATAAGTGTGTTTGAAAAGGTATAGTAATTTCTACAGTTATTTTTTTACTATCTGCATATTTATTTTAAGTAATTAGCAATGCTGGGTTTTTGACATATATTAACATAAATACAAAGACTATCTCGCCTTTTTTATCTTAAGAAATTGGGATGAAACAGGACTTACTGGCTGATAAGGAAGAAGCATTGAAAATAATTTTCAGAAATGTATAATACTACTATGTAAAAAAAATACTTAAAAAATTCCTATTGTTCAAAGTTATATTGCTTAAGCAACTGAAATCTACAAAATACAATTTAAAAAATAGCAGGTAAGGTGTATGATTTATAAGGGATCAAAGCCTGGCTTTTTTTAAGAAAAGAAAGATGCTGATGTGACATTAACTCCGTTGGCTATTGTTTATTTCTTGGCAGTTTTTGATTGAGATGTATGTACCTTTCTCGCAACCCTTATGAAGAACTATGAATTTTGTAATCCCTTCACATGTGAACCTCAAATTAAACCTAGATTATTTTATTAGTTCTCATACTTGTTTTTAAATTGGTGATGTATAGATTGCTGAAAATATTGCCATCATCTGATGCTTTCTTTAAAAAATTTCACCTTTAGCTTTATGAAATATATTCTGTACTTTGTGCTAAGGAATTTTTCCATCAAAATTCCTTGATATTTTTAGTCAAAATTTCATTAAAAAGTTATATTTTTGATTCTTTAATTTTTCAATTTGCATTACTACTTTTATGTTTAAAATTTTAGTTAAAGAAAATAACATTCATTGTTTTAATTAATTTGGGGAAATAGTTAAGAATATGATGGGGCACAAAAAACCAGCTTCAGCTGGATAATTAAAATGTAGAAGAGAATTTTCAACTTTACTTTTGATTGTAGTAAAAATTGGTACTTATGCATAAGCCCATCAACCAGTAAATTGGTAAAGATTTTGAAGAATTTACATTTGCATCAGTTATTAAATTTAAATAATACTTAATTACTCAAACTCCTTTAGTAAAAAGGTAGTTGAGTTTAAAATAAATAGATATATTGTACCTGTTTCCACACTTATTCTTTGAGAGAATGTTCCTGTAACTTTGAAAGTATTCCTCTATATGTTTTCTTCCTTAAAAGGTAGGTCCCAAATTTTAATCAGTCAAAAAATGACAAAAATAAAAGAATTTATGAACAAGATTGCATGTTCTATCATTCATGGAATGAGGTCATTATTATTTGGTGACAGTTTTTGATTTGGTATAAGTGGTTAATGGTTTATATATATATAATGTATAAGTAGCTAAGAAAATCTACATATAGCTTTTAAGAAAACTGCCATGATGCAGATGACTCCATTTCCAGTGGTGCCAGGCTAGAGCAATATGGATGAAGGAATGGCACTGGTTTGTGTTCTTAGTTTGGTCATGTTTCTATTTGTCTAATGATAGTTGTTGTATACAAGTGTTGCTCTGATATGGTGTCAGATTCACTCTGACCACATCTGTGAAATGCCCTGCTATATCATGGCTTAGGGTACCATCATGTATGATTGAAAACTAATATGTATATGATGTGCTTTCGCAGGTGACTCTCCTCTTTCAGGAGTGTCCAGTGCCCTTTACCAATAAGATACATCACTTATCACTTGAATGTCGTTTATTGTATGTTACTATCTCTCTCTATTTGCTGAGTTTCTGACTGCTGCTTGGTGTTTTATTTTCAATGTTACGTAATATATAAACTTAGTGGTGTAACAGCCCATGAGGGTCAAAGCTTGCTGTGCCCATCTTAAGTTTTCATGACCTTGAGCACTGAGGTGCATGAGCAGATGTTCTGATCAGGTGGTCAATCTGATGTGGAGCCCCAATGTTTAGTTCCCAAATTAACTTGCTATGCATTTACTGACCCACTGAAGGGATGAAAGGCTAAAATGACCTTGCCCAGCCCAGGATTTAAACCTCAGACCTGTGACATGGAAGAACGATACACACTACCACTCAGCCACTGGATTTCCACATAATATAAGTATACTCATGTATATTATATATATACTTTTATATATTAGCATTTTTTCCCTTTTTTTAAGTTTTGGATTTGTAAATTTGTATTTGCAGATCTTTGCAGCTGTTTACACTTCTAAGTTTTACAACAAATTAGTATACTATGTTTTCTATTCATAAACTGTATTAAGTAAATAATTAACTATATTTCTTATGTATTATTGTCTTCCTGTTTTAGAAGTCATGATCTCAAAATTATTTTGTTCCAACACATCTGCTATCTTTATTGTAGTTGTTATTTTTATTTATCATTAATCTAAGAAGAATATGTCTATCTATATGTCAGAAGAATTTGGTGTATCATCCAATATAACTGTTGACTGGTGTAATTACTTCCAATACATAATCAAAAATATCTCAAGGATTTTCAAAACCCACAATGAGCTGTTGATTTCATTGGGATGCAGCTAATTAAAATCTACAATTTTGCATTTCTAAAAATAATAAAATGTATGTGTTTTTCAAAGCCAAATTTTTTTTATAAAAAAAATTAACCTAAATTTTTAGTGAACATCAATATCAAGCTATATGAAGTTAAATAAGCTCAAAAGTAATTTTTATTAACTTCATTAACATTTCAAAATTGTACGATGTATATTAAAATGTCGCAAAAGATCTAAGTATGATTTGCAAAAAGAATTAAATTTTCAAATTTTGGCTTATTTTTGTATTAAGAACATTATAAATCTTTTGAAGATGTTCTTGTTTTAAGATAAATAATCTTAGATAAGGATGAATATAGAGTATTGTAAAGATTATAATTAATTTTTTTATTTAAATAGGATGGCTTGGGCTCATATATTGTTAAGTATCTCTTATTTAAAAATAAAACTGATTTGGGATTAGATTATTCCTGTTTGTAAATCTTACTTATTGGTTACATATTTTGAAGAACTTTGCTGCATTTTGTTAAAAAAATGTTTTGATACATGATCCAAATAGATGCACACATTTAAGTATGTATTCAATTATTATGTGTTGAATGTTTTCTAATAGCTTTGTTGCATGTGTGTGTGAATGATCTCTACTTAATATTTATTTAAAGGAATTTTAAATAAAATTTCTTTAAAAGTATTTGTTTAAATGTTTTATTTTTGCTTTCATTATAGATTTTTTTTTTATTTTTAAGATTTGGCAGTGGAGCAGAGGAAATTAAGATTGCAGCTGTTTTGTGTGGAGAGCGATTAAATCAGACAATTGTTACTTTGAAATCTGCTCTAGTCTTTTCAAAGGAAAATCTTCACTTTATTCTTGTAGTTGATGAAAACAATCATGAAGATTTAAAAAATACGGTTTGTTTCCATCTTTTTTAATTTAAGGAATAATTTTAATAATTTAATTGAGTAGCACTTTTTTAAATGTTTTAATATATAATTATATCACATTCTTGAATCAGTAACTAAAAGTCTCTTCATAATAATTTTATATGCATGTAATATTTGTATGTTAATTTCATCAATTTCTTCATCCATTAATACCATTGTAATATTTGTAGTGGGATATTTAATGTAAAGTCTGCAAATACTCATTTTAAATTCATATATATTCCGGCTTAAATTTATGCCTTTGAAGCTGAAAGGACTGTGGAATGATTGTTCATGAAAACTTCTGAATTAACTGAAGGCTTGATGATATTTATTAATCTATTTATTATTCCTTATAATTTAAACGTTAAAAGAAATTTTTTCTCAATGTAAAAGCGGAAGAATATCATGGTTTTGTACATTTTTCAATATCATTTTATAATAAATAAAAAGTCAAATTTCTTAGAAAAAAATATTCTTGCTGAAACAGTCCTATCTGTTTAAAATAAAATTGGTTAAAGGCCTCTAGATACATACACAACTCTTTTTAACTTACAAGGATTAAGTTTAAATAATTTTGATCCTTTATTTCAAATTTTTGTGGTTAAACTTTATTATATAATCATTCTGAGGTAAAAAAAAATAGTTTTCTGATTTATATAGAAGTCTTGTCTTATTAATACTCTAACAGTATGATTATTACTCTTATTATAAATTATTACATTTTTTTACCCTTCAAATTATATATAGTATTATCTTTATTTTAACTATTATTTTTTTTTTCAAAATTATTTACAATTGCATTATTGTCTATTAAATTATCTTTGTCTACTTTTTTCCTTGGCTTTTTTACTGCAGAAGGTATTTTAAGTTTTATTTACATTATTAATGCAGTAATAAAAATATCCAGTATTTGGTAAAATAATTTGTAATATGTCATAGTATTTAACATTAATCCTGAATGGAAACATCACATTAAAACTTTTAATAATGAATAATTCAGCATTTTGAAAATCATGTAAATTTAAATGTCTTAGTTTTTTTTTTTTTTTTTTTTTTTTTTTTCAAATAAACCTGTGGATATGACCACAGTAAATCCAAATAATTAGACTTTTGAGACTGAACCAATTTAAATATCTACAAACAATGATATAAAAATTCAAATAAAAAAGTGGTTTATCTGTGGCTAATAGATGTTTCTGTGACCTTAGAAATCAATTAAAATCAAAATTAATCAGTTTAAAAACCAAAATAAACCTTTACAAACCTTTGATAAGGTCAGTTGCCCTTTAGGTAAATGAATGCTGAACCTTCAAGAAAGTAAAAACGGACATGATGTTAATCTTTGAAAGGAAAATCCTGAGGAAGATCTTGCAACCAGTAAAGAATATAATGACACGTGGAGAATATTTTAAAATTATTAATTTATAAAAAACATGGCGAACCCAACATTTTGTAAAAATAGCTAAAACGTCCCACATTAGATGGTTAGGTCACTTATTTAGTTACAATGAGTCATATCCAACTAAAAAGATAACTTTTTCAATAATTGAGGGAAAATGAAGGAAAGGAAGACCACCAACTAGGTGGCTGAATAATGTTGAAAATGATTTAAGGATAATTGGAGTTAACCGATAACGGGCTATTGAGACAGATAAGACCAGATGGTGAAGACTTTGCAAGACAGCCTTGGTCTGCATCAGGTTGTACTGCTAAAGAAAAAGTTCTATTTTATTTGAGTTTTTCATACTATTAAAAATTTTTATTTTTCTATGCTGATCCTTTCTAATGTTAATTTTATCACATAGTTCTGACCAATATATTTATATTGACAAGTTTTATATTTTGAAAGGTAGATGCAATCTAAAATTTTGAAAAGTTTAAATTTAGAATCATTTTCATACTGATCTTTGTTAAACATATGTTTTATATCTGTTTTTATATTTTATTAAATCTTAATTTAAGGCTGTTGTCATTTTTAGATAAAGAAAATGAGTTATTATAATTATATAAAAAATTTATTATACTGTATATTTTTTATCTCTATTAGTATAGAGTTTATTCCAGAAAATTCTTGACTTGTAATCTTGTCCAATAAAATTTATCCAAAGCTTCCATAAAATGTTCTTAACCTTTATAAATATTATATTCCTCAAGTCTAAAATCACTGCATCTTCTTTTCATGTCTAAACTACAACTAGACTCATAAATGTTATTCCATTTTTCAAAAATATGTAGAATTAACAGAATTTTATTACTTTTTATGTGCTTAAAATATTTAATGTTTTTGCTTTAGAAAAAAAGGACTTTACACATATTTTAATAAAACTAAATGGTTTTGCTGTGTATGCATGTATATATAAACTTTTTATACATATATATATGTCTGTATTCATTTCCCCCAAGCCCTTTTAACCTGGACTAAATTAGCTTTTTTTTTACCCTTATATTTTTATATTCTGTCTTTAAAAAAAAAAACTTTGCATGTAGCTTATACATCTATTATTAATTATCTAAAATAGAATATAATTATAATAAAGGATATTAAACTGACTTATAATTCTGGAAATTTTGTGAGATATTCTAAAAATAACATATAAACTAAATTTTGATAATATTAATTTCAACCCGAAGCTGTTATATAAGTGTATTTCCTTGTTTAAACCTTCATATTTTATAAAATATAAATTACTCTAAAATATTTTTTAATTTCCCTTTTTCAAATCTAACTGTACATTGAGCTTTTCTCAGATATATTTGGTTTAAAATCCATTAAAATGCAATATTATAAACTATATTTATTTTGTGAAATAGTATGTATATTATTACTGAATTTATCAGCTTCTTTTTGTCATCTGATATTCGTTTGAAAAGAAAAAAATCCCTAAAGATCAAATAATTTTAAATATAATTATTTAATGTAATATTTGTGCAAAATATAACACATCTTAATTATCTTTTAATGATTTTAACTCATTTATTTACTGTTTAGAATTTAAATTCAGATTTTTGTGGTGATTTGTTTTCAAGGGGATCTCATTTAAAATTTTGTTGACTACAGATAAATGTACTTTTATTTTACTTAAGTTAGTGTTATGACTGTGTTATTCCAAGTACATTGCTTGTAGATTAAAAATTATATTACTTGTATCTTATTTCAATCATTTAATGTTCATTGAAAATTTAAAGTCATAAAGAGTTCCTTTGATTATTGAATCATCAGAACTATAGCTTTGGATTAGAATAAAATTGTTGTGCTACATTTTTGTATAGTTTTGTTTCAGTTTTGCATGATCTATAGAAAGGAAAATGTTCTTAAAAAATAAATTTCTAATAAGATTAGTATTCATTTTGTAAAAGCTAAGGCACACACATAAGAATTTTTGCTAACTTTCTTCATGTTGTGAGATTGTATGTATTTTTTTCTGTACTAAAAAAGATTATAATAATTATTATAGATTTAAATTATGATTAACGGTGAAAAAGAGATAGAATCTTCTTTATGTGATGCAAATAAAAAGATTTTCATGTATAATATATTTAAATTTCCAAGGGACTGGTTTATTCAAGAACAAAAAAAAGAAATGAAATCTGCTGGAGAGCAATAGCTATGGACATGTTACAAATTTAAATAACAATTTCGGGAAATAAAGGCTATTTCCTTTAAAAGGGAAAAATCAAAATAAGTACAATAAAATTAATGTAAACTTTTAATGCAGGCAGTAATATATATATATGACATGATTTTTGAGTCAGAAACAGACTTAGTTTTAAAAAGGAACTTTATTTGATCAAAGTTAGACATCATCTGACGCTAAGAGCAGAGAAGGAAAAAGCGCGCCACCGTGAAAATCTTAAGTGGACTAACACTTAAAAAGCAGATGTGATAAGTATCGCGGATTTTATGAGTGAACTTGAAAGTTAATGCTGACATATGGGGCTATTAAATATAACGATCTAGAATTAGACATGTTTATTGACTAGGCCATATGTTCGGAAGAAATAAATGGGTGATTAGTTTGATACTTGAAGATGAAATAAAAAAGATGAGTTAAGTGCTAGATAGAGAATTTAATTTTTAATCTAATTAGCCTTATATATATATATATAAATTCAGTTAAAGATTTTTGGATTAATCTTTGTAATGAAAAAATATTCTAATTTTTTAAGCATCATTAATCCCTGATTGCTCAAAACAAAAACAATATCCCTCCAAACCTCTCATTGAATCAGTTTTGAAAAAGTTGTATTTCATAAACATGTTCTGAACAATTAAAAGGTAAATTTCATGAAAAATACTGAATTAGCATTATAATTTGTTTTAATGTAAATATTTTGATTGATATGGAGTGCACTTGCTATGTATTTCGGATATAAATAACTGTAATAGCTATAAATATAAACACATATTACTTGAAATGTGAAAAAAATTTTATAAAAACTTGCAGATGTCTTCTAACATAATTGCATTGTATGCTTCAAATCAGAGAAAAAGGATAAAAAAAAAGTAAATGAAAAAAGAAATCCAAATTACTGTGGCATTTTTAAATTGAATAATTGTTTTCTACATATAAAAAAATTATGTTAACCAATGTTAACAATATAAGTAATAAATTATCACTCATTTAATATGTTTAAGCTTTTATCTGTATTTTTAAGCTCATTAATTAAAAGGAAATCTCTTCAGATATTGCTTTGCAATTATTATTAAATTTTTTCATTAGTTTAATTTAAATGCAACTAATAATGCATTTGAAATTTTGAATTGAATGTTTAGATTATATCTGTAATCAGGGCCGGCTCTAGTAGTTTTGCCACCCCGGACAAAAATGAAAAATGCTGCCCCTCTCTCCAAAGCAAAAAATTATAATTAAAAAAGATAAATTGTGTTCACATAGATACACACCTATAAAACTTGAATAATTCTTATGAAAAAAAAGGCAGCATAACTATATCATATATATTCTTAAAAAATACAAAATAATTCGAAATTAAGGACATAATTACCTGTTATTATTTCAGACGAGTAAAATGTAAGAGAAGAAATCACCCATTTCAGCAGGCTAATTTCTTCGAAAAAAGAGTACTGATGTGAGGGGGATCTCACAAGCATTTATTTTAACTTATAGTAAATTAACTACACACAAGACTAAAATAAAACATCTCTCTCCTGTGTCTCTCTTTTTTGCTAAAAACTCTTATTACCCTTATCCCCTTTTGGATAGCTGACACCGGACATCATATGGGTGAAAAAAGGTTCGTTTTGACCCCTCTCCTGGATGGAGAAGGTTACTAGTAAAAGATGTCTAATTTCATGATTTAACATATACTTCCACCTCAAACCCTTCAAGTTATAATAGAAAAGAAAACTGACATTAAACATACTTGCAACTAATTCATTATACCGTTTCCAGATTTGGCGACTAATTCCAGATCCCATTTCAAGATTTGGGGACTAAAAGATTGTTACAACCCTATAAAAGTGAAAACATTTGCATCAGCAATTTCTTACCATAATATAAACAATATTGTCCAGTTTTTCTGAAATATAAATAAGAAAAAAAGACTTGTGCATGTGAAAGAAAAATTTATGTACTAACCCATCGTTTCTCAAACTGTGGGGAGGGGGAGACTTGATAACCCTACAACGGGAGTGCAAGCATATCAAAAAGTCTAAAATGAAAGACTTAAAATAATTAATAATTTACCAAAAAGAAACAAAACAAAATACATTCTGACATGATAAAAAATAAAATACATATTCACACTGATATAAGATACTTATAATTGTATCACAGTGCGGCAAAAGTATTTAATAATTGATTTATCAATACTAAATTAAAAACAAGTTTAGTAATTACTAGTGACTTCCATGGGCTTGTCATATACAAAATATAATAAATATATTGGTAATATGTGCAATTTATAATATTAAAGCATTGTAGCATTAGCGTCGAAGTTTATTATAACATCAATACATTGTTGTATGAGGAGAACGCGATGAAAATTATGACTCAAAATTGGGTTGCAAATATGGAAAATTTGAGAAGCACTGTTCTAACTGCTAAACTTATAATTAAAGTCTGTTTTCTAAATTTTCTTGTCAGATCTGTGGAATGAAATACCATTCATTGCTTCATTTTACCAAAACAGCTGAGAATTGATTCAGAGGTCACCGGATTAAAGAATTTCTCACAAACTCTTCGATTCAAAAAGTGAAGTGTACTTCTATGTCTAATACTGATGCAAGTTTCAGAGAGAATATTGAGCTCTTTTTAGTGAAAAATATCATTGACTTTACACCTTTGTTCGCATGAAATATTTCAAACTTAGCTCTTCCGGATTTCCTTCAGTTGACTGATCCTACATTTTGCAAACAAGGCCATATCAATGTACTGATAGGATGCCAATGGGTATTCCAGATTTTAATAAATGACGCATTTAAGAATTATTCATCAATGAATAATTGATAGTTTAAAAAACTAAAAATGCTTGTTTTTACTGTAGGTCGATCTAAAAAAGGAAAAATTAATTATAGTTTAAAAAACTAAAAAACACTCTTTTATGTTTAATCGAACTAAAAAAATAATTCTTAACATAAGAATAAAATGATTAACAAGAAAATTAATGTCATTGTGGTAAAAGCATGGGGTGCTTTGTACTACATTTTTACACTAACTCAGCATTCCAGAATAGAACTAGTTAGAAATTATAACAATTGATATAGAGCACCCCATGCTTTTACCCCCAATGACATTAATTTTCTCGTTAATCATTTTATTCTTATATTAAGAATTATATTTTTACTTTTTAGTTCGATTAAACATAAAAGCGTGTTTTTTAGTTTTTTTAAAACTATAATTTATTTTTAGCTCATATTCAATATTGTTTAATAATTAAGCTATTGAAAAAGGAAATAAGTTTATTTTTTTTTTCAAGGAACACTCAACTATTCATATAACTTAAACAGTAAAGTTTGTGAAGTGTATATTTTCATTATTTAGTAACTATATTTTAGCAATGGTGTTTGGTTGTATAATTTTTAATTGTTTTTCCCCGAAATTGAAATTCACATATCAAAATTTTTTTATGTATTATAGATTTTAGACTGGCCTAGTGATGTTCTTGGTCGTTTGTCATTTGAAATTCATCCAATAAATTTCCCAGATGGCAGTGAGGGAGAGGAATGGAAGAAACTTTTTAAACTATGTGCCTGTCAGAGGTTATTCTTACCAGTAAGTTTTATTTAATTCATTTTTTTACAATGAGAATTTAGGCATTGGTTTCAGTGTTTTTATTATAAAACAATTTGCATGGAATACATTATGTGTGTGCGAACATATATGCATACATATATACACTGAGTGGCCAAATTATGACAACAATTTAAATACAATATTGGACCACCTTTTGCTCTTAATACTGCGTGGATTCTTTTTATCATGAGCTCTATGAGTTGTTGGTAGGTAGTAGGGGGAATTTGATGCCATATCAGCTAAAATGCACTTTCCAATATCTTCATATTTGATGGTACTGGCTCCAACTGCCTGATGCCCCGTTTGATCTGAACCCACAGATTCTCGATTGGATTGACATCTGGTGATTTGGCAGTCCAACTAAGCTAGATAAAATTTCTTTTGTGCTGTTTGAACCATCTGAGGACAATTGGAGCATTGTCTTGCTGAAAGTATCTATCTCTGGCAGGGTACTTTATTAATATGAAAGGATATACTTGATCTGTGATAACATTTAAATAGCCTTGGGCATTTAAAGTTTCCTCCACACAAATCAAAGGAAATAGTCAATGCCAAAAAAACATCCCCCAAACCATAATATTGCTTCCACCAGCTTGAAAAGTTGTGGCACTGCAGATGGGGTTTGCACTTTCATTCTGTTTTCTCCATATTTTCTCCCTGCCATATACATGGTGTAATTGAAAAAGTGATTCATTGGACCACAGAACTCTTTACCAGTCATTTACGGTCTAATCCTTCTCTACTTTGGAGAGAGACAGAGTTGTGAGCTGTGATGAAAAATGGGTGTATACTAAAACAATACAAGCCGTAAAGGAGGGTTTCAGCACCCGGGGAATCAGCAGGTTTGTTTGCAAGACGAACGCTAACTAACAAAAAGGTACTTCTCTGTATCTGATGGCATTGTCCAGGAATTATCTATAAAGGGTACCTGAAAAGTGGACAGACTATCAACAGTACAATATAAAGCAATATGCAAATCAAAGTTAGCGATGTCATTCACAAAAAACGAAAAAAGTTCAGAAGTAAGGTGGTTCTATTTCATCAAGAAAACGCCCAGCCACATATTAGTCCAATGACCGGCTGGACACTCTACCTGCTGGAGGTGGGATTTGATGCAACATCCACCATATAGTCTAGAGCCTTAGGATTATTATCTGTTTTCACATCTGCAGTTGCATCTTGATGGCGCAATCTTCCTTTCAAATGACAAAGTCATAAATGAGATCGATCGCTTTCTGGACTCGCGCATGCCTCAGTTCTTTGCAGGAAGGGATTGAAAAATTGCCAAAACGCTGGCATACCATTGTAGATTTGAATGGAGATTATTATCTTCATTAGCCTTGCTGATTTTGTATGTATTTATCATTTTGCAAGATTGATTTTTTTGGTGGAAAACTTTTTACTCAATGTAATATTTAACTATGGTCAAGTAACAAAGGTGACATTTGAGCTGTCACCTCTCTTTTACATCATGCCAGTGGGGAGATTTACATTGGAGTAGAAAATATGAATTATCTTTCCATTGAAATATATCTTGGAGAAAGTAATAATAATGTAGTAAAATTTAACTCATTCAGTAACTGAACATGATAACCATAAACTTATACCGCTTCTACTCTTCAATAGATTTAATGACGTATTTAAGAATTACTATGTCTTTTAGCTGCAACATGTGACCAAATTCCATATTGTAAAATACCATCTGTGACTGAAATGAAATCTGAACCTAGAGGATACAATTAAGGAAATAGTTACCAATATAGTTGGAATTGAAATATTTAATGTGGGGTGACAGAATAATAAATGTTTTCTTATGTTATCCACATTTGCTGGCATGAATATTATTGAGGAAATATTAAAATATGACTGTAAAAGCACCTTTAAGAAAAATAATAGTATATAATAACCATATAGGTGGTGAGGATCTTTTGAGCTGTCTACTCCGATGGTGCAAAATAATACGATGAAGAAAGTGATACTTTGTTTATTTTATCATCTCTTTTACCTCATAAATATAAATTCTTGTATAAGCATGCACATGAAGATACAGTTGCAAAAGACGAATTACTGAACTATATGAGTTCAGAATTAATTTAGTTGATTACTCTGTTATCTTAAGGGAAGTAAAAACATTAAAGCAGGGGAAATCATCCAATGAAACTGAACAAGAGCTTAAAACTCAAGACAAAAGCTAGTTGCAAACATTTGCTAACTTAGGTATAGTTAGATAGATTACTAGCCTGAACATTCAAACTCAAAAAAAAGCTGTAGAATACAGTTTGGTAAGGTTTCACTCAGATGAAATGCTCAGTACCATTACACCTCAACAAGTACTGTAATGTGTTTAGTCCACACATAATTTTAAATGTAACGTTCAATATTTTAATTTTCCTCCAAGAAATCATATTAGTTACTTACTTGGTCTTGTGTGATGTAGCCGGTCTCTTTCCCATAATTGCTAAAAGTAGACGCCGACAGACATGGGAAAATTCCATTCATTTCCCTAATTGCTGAGGAAAAGTTTCGCAAATGGGGGTTCAGAAATTCTGACCCTTTTTTCCCATGCCAGTCCAAAAGTTAAAAGAGACACCGGTACAATGTGCTTTCGGTTTCTCACGAATCGGTGACGACAACGCGTCTAAGAAGATAGAACTTACAATGTGAGCCCAGACAGATTCCTGCCATAAACGGCCTGCGGAGAGAGATCAAAGGGGTTAGGCGGTGAGTGAGAAACGAGAAGTTTATAAGGTGAGAACGATGGAGTACGATCAGATTTGACTGGAGAGAATCCGATTGTGGCCTCTCTTAGCGATAGAATTGCGAGACAGCTATACCTGAGTCTGCGAATCAAGGTGAACTTCGAACCGAGGAGATTTCGAATGAGCAACCGCACGGCGGATATAGAACCAGCGAGCTCACCCACACTCGGTGCGGAATTACCGAGAGTGAACTGAGAACTGTGGACCCCTTTGACATATCCTATGTAAAGGACTTTTCTCTAAAGGGTCATTTTATTTCCTTATTTAATGCGAGCGATAGAGAACTTTATCTGCGGACTCATTTTACAATTAAATTGTAATGAAACAATCTTTGATGAATTTTCATAGTGTACAATAAATAGTTATTCAAGAGCTGTTTGAAGTCATTACACTTGCATCCTAAAAATATTTTCCGATATAAGCTCTTATGCCCTGGTGTAGCCATTTGTCACATTTCAATTTTTTTTATTATTATAATGAAAAAAATATTTAAGATCCTTAAAATAATTTTTGTAAAACTTATGTAGCTGTTTTGCAAAGAATGAAGTTCTGGAGTTTTATATGCATATATGATACAATAAATATATTTGCTGCTTTTTCTTCT
>BMAV01008001.1:43230-76712 GCA_019973955.1 Trichonephila inaurata madagascariensis
CAGCAAGAGTGCGATGTGGCCGTGCATTGTCATCCATAAAAATGAAGTCTGGGCCAATGGCACCACGGAAAAGACGCACATGGAGAAGAAGTACCTCCTCACAATAGCGATCCCCGGTTACAGACCCTCTGTCGAAAATGTGAAGCTCAGTTCACCCGTTCAGCATAATGCCAACCCAGACAAGAACTCCAGGACCACCGTAACGGTGTCTTTCCTTGATGTTACTGGGATAAAACCGGGTCCCGATCTCTCTTCAAATTAAAACGCGTTGAGAATCGCTTCTGGTACTGAACCGACTTTCATCCGTAAAGACGACCCGACTCCATTGATCAGTTGTCCAGTTTTTGTGCTCTCTGGCCCACCGTAAACGGTGGCCTCGGTAGCCAACTTTCAACGGGAGGCAGCGTTCAGGACGGCGGGCGAACAGGACCCCTTTGTGAAGGCGTCTGGCCACAGTAAACCGCGAAACATGTCGACCCGTTGCTGTACAGAGTTTCTGAGCAATGGCATTTGCTGACTGCTGTCGACCTCTTTTCGCCTGCAGGATGATATATCGGTCATCCCCTGCAGTTGTCGTCCTCGGGCGGTCATCACCAACCTTTCTAACAGCTGTACCTGTGGTTTGGAACGCTTTCCAAGCGCGCGAAGCGACACTTTTGTTGATTCCGAACTCTGCAGCTACACTGGTGACAGTACGCCCCTCCTCCAGCTTTCCGATCATTCTTCCACGTGTGAAGTCGTCCAAGTGATTTCTTCTAGCCATATTTCACAAACTGACTCACTGGCACTTGCAGCGAATATGTTTAATTGCGTCTCCGTCCTTCATTTTATTCTACAGTTGCCGACATCACGCGTTTTGCGTACGCTCACATCGCTTCTGACGTTTTGTTCCTGATATTTGCATACGCATGACATTTCTACTGACTTACGTGTTCACTGTACTGATCTCCAGACCTCCTTTTCTGCAATTTCATGGCTATCTGCTAAATTTTTACATTGTTGCTTAAGTTTTGCACACCAGTGTATAATATCTACAATGTATTAGTCTGATACCTGTTCTTGTTTTAAAATAAATCCTTTTGATAATAGAAATGTCCTTTACATTAAAATAGATTTATATTTTATCAAACAGTTACATTTTATTTTACTATAATGAATTACTTTTTTAATAAAGTCCGAATTGCATTATGCATATCCTTTACTATGTATGGTACATAATTCTCTGTGCGTACGACTTTCATTTCTCCTCCTCCTCTTCTGTTTGGAGTGCCCAAAAAGCAAGAGGCAACCAGAGATGTTTTTTAAAGTTAAAAAAAAAATAATATTCAGGACGGTTAAGATAAAGGGCAATGTATACTTAATCGTTTGCGAATGACAGTACAATCAAATTTCAACAATGGGTAACGAAAGATCAATTTCAAAAGGAACACCGTAATTTTCAAGAAAATGGCACAACTGTAATATTTTAAACATTATTTGATCATTGCATTATTATATTATCTATGTCTGTATACGTGAAAAATAATGAAAACATTAATAATAGTTCATTCTGTTTTAAATTTTCACTCCAACAAATGTTTGTAATTGATCCAAATCTGATATAAAGGTACATACTTTTATGTGCGACCCGCGAGATTATAATGTTTTTCCGAAGTGGAACGCAAGGTCATTTGTGGGTTGGACACCCCTGTTCTAGACGATCTGTCTGTCAAGGGCGTCCTGAGCCTGGTCGCCATGTAACAGACCTCTCATGTCGACTGCTCCCAACACATCATCACAGTAAGGTCGGAACAGTCCAGGTGACGCGATATTTGCCGAGCTGATCACCTGGTTTCTAGCATCCCTGTCATTCTTGCGCTCTCGAAGTCTGACAGCTACTCATATTGTCTTCGATAGTAGCGCAATGGCATCTCTAGTTAAAAGACTTCCCTCTGCAACACATCAGTTACACGCAAACAAGCTCTTCTTACCTGTTAAGGCTGTTTTCGGTAAAAGTACGAGAGCTCTAACTAAACGCGAAGCACATTTTCAGACAGAAAAATGACCCAATTTCCATGGAAATTTACATTATAACTCGTACCTCTGTTAACAATATAGTGTTTTTAAATATTTCAAAATATTCCGTGAATACTTTCTTTTTTGTTTTAATACGTGAAGGCAAAGCCCATTTAACATTAAGGTATAGGATAAGAAATGCGAAACACATTTTATACCAGAAAAAATGAATCAACTCGATTAAAAATGCGAAGAATGATAAAAAATGCTGCTCTCTAAAGGATAGTGAAGTCAGAATATCATATCAATTTTTCATTTCTTTTATATCTGAAAAAATGTTCCAAATTCAGGTCCTATTCTTTAACATTAACCGAAAACAGCCTTAACCATGTGTCTATCTTAACAGGTTAACAATGTCTAACATTAATGTCTATTAAATTAATAATTCAATTCAATCTATACTAGATATAATTCTGTTCAATTAATCTATGTGATAAATATAATTCCATTCAATTAATCTCTATTCTAAAATATAAAGCAGTATAAAAATAGTGTGTGAATTAGTTTTTTATCATTTTATTCTAGATGTTATTTCATATAAATAACTTTCGTAAAACTAAAGATTGTTATTTCATAATCGTATAACTGTGTGCGTGTCATACATGTTCGCGTATTATAAGTATGTGTGTGTGTGAACATGTTATTTTATACGGACTGCAGATAATGATAGAAAAATTTGAAGAGATCAGTTCATTTGACGAAAAACTAGGTAGAGGACGAAAACCAGATGCCGTAGCGGCAGTGGAAGATTTTGGCCACAGCCTTACAAGGACAGACGAACAGCAGTGGTGCAGGAACCAACAATACAGGGGGAATTGGCCAAATGTTGGATATGCTTAGCAACATGGTGCGTAAAATCCTATGGAACATGTAATATTGTTATCTGTACTGGATAACTCATGTGCAGCAGTTGCTACCTGCTGTCCTGGAAACACATGAATCTTTTGCAATACGATTTCTTTCCCGGATGGAAGTGGATAATGGATGGCAAAGAAATATTCTATACGGTCTGATGAAAACCATTTCTATTTACAAAGTTCTGTAAATACGCAAAATTGCAGGATATGGGTGACCAAGAATCCGTTTCAGCTACAGCAATTACCTCTTCATTCTGAAAACATTACGGTATGATGCAGAATATCGGCAGCGTTTGTCGGTCCATTCTTCGTCGAGGAGATCACACTTGCATCTTAACTGCCAAGCGGTAAGAAGCACTTTGAGAAACCATGCCCTTTCGGCACTTCGGCAGCGTCTGTGTGTGGATCTCACAATTTTCATGCAAGATGATGTTTCATCTCACGTTGATACTCATAAAAAACAGCCGCTGATCATTCATTTAGAAGATAGAATCAAACAGGGTAGCCACACGTTACCCGGACTTAAACCCCTGAGATTTTTTTGCTTTGGAGATACCTGAAGAATGCTGTTTACAGCAGGCAGATTGCAAATCTGACCGACTTGAAGGCAATCACTACGTCCACAGCATCAGCACATATACCCTCCGATTTATTGTGGAACATGCCGTGTTGCGCTTTCGACAAATAGTGGAACAAGGCAGAGAGCATTTCAAACAATTTATGCAATAATTTCATGAAGCTGCTCTTTTCCTCTTTTGTTTTCACTATGAACACATATTATTATTTTTTCGCAAAAAATTTGTCATTAATTCTTAGAGTTTATTGTTTTCTTCTGGTTAATAACAATACTATGTTTAACCAATCCATTATGGCTTTTCCGCTGACAACGCCACCTATCAAAACTTTTTTAAATTTTTCGTTTTCCTTCGCAAAACAAAATTCCATTACCTCATTAACACTCAGGTAAAATATGAAGTCATTCCGACTGGTAGTTTTACAATTAGAAATCATAACTTTAATTATAATCATCCGGCACTTATAAATGAGAATTTAAAACATTAAAATTACATTTTAATTACAAAAAGATTTCAGGAGAGAGATTGTACACACTTACACGTATTTTTCGATTTGTTTCCATTTTAATACTTTAATAAATACACAATTCCCAGTTTTAAAAAAAATTAAGTAATATTATTATAGAGTAATAATTTAATTTTTTAAACAAAAATTAATATATATATATATATATATTGTATAAAACCCATAAATCACACACATTTCAAAGGGGATTAATAAATTTTCTAGATAATGGCTTAAAACTAAAAAAAAATGAGTTAAAACGTATTTCTTAACTTCCAATTAAAACAGCATCGAAACATTAAAGATATTTTTCTTATTATTTAGATTCAAATTTGCACTTTTTTGTTGTTAAGTTTTGTGCATTATTTGATTTATTACGGAAAGAGGTTTATATTTGCTAAAATTCATTTGTGTGAGGTTCTTGAAGAGAAAGCAGTTTTAAAAAACATTTATTACGTCTCATCAAATATGCTTTCTTAAAACTGCTATACATAATCATTTCGGAAAAATTATTTTTAAAAACATTGTGTAACATATATAACATTTCCCGCTTCAATTTTTAATTATTTGGGTGCTATTGCAATCAGATATAAAACACTATATTTCTTCACTAACAGTGTTACTTTTTTTATGTGCTTCCAGATTTCATTTTTTGGGGGAAATTTGAATAATTTTGTGTGTAAAACCTTTTTAAGTTTTAATGCATATTATATAGCTGAACATTTTAAAAAAATCTTGTATAAATCTGGATAAATATTGCTACAGAGGGGGAAAAGCGTTCAGTATTTTCAGGGTTATACATTTTATGTCTTTAATTTTTCTTGATATGCTTGCAAATCTGAGAAGTGGGAAATTTTATTTTATAGAATCAAAATTTTGAAAAATGGATTATTTGTATGAAACAGAACAAAACATAGGGCCGTGGGTAGCCTAGTGGTTAGAGCATCGGACTCCAGACCGGAAGGCCTGGGTTCGATGCCCGATGCCACTAAATAACCTCCGAGTACACACGGAGTACGTGCTCGTAAAATCAGTGGGTCCGAAAGTCTTGTGGGTGGTCGCAGCTGAAACCACGAGTGCAGAGGGGCTAGAGAATATTTCCCTCCCTTCCAGTTCCATGCCTAAATTGTGGATGTGGAGATCGGTGGTGTCACCATCTATCGTAAAGAAGTCCAACCTGTCTCACAGGCTCTGGCAACATTCATTCATTCCCTTTGGGAATTTCACCGAGCTAAATCGTACTGTCACCTGTATGGTGCTCAAGGCTAAGGCCAATGACAGGCGTACATCTAGCCCCTTGCCACAATGAATTTCGTGGGCCTCGATCTGACTACGTCAGACAGGTGGCATTAGAAACAACAAAACATATCGAGTTTTTCAAAAATTTGATGCAAAATCTGGAAGACAAATTTCAAGCGATTATGAAATTTTTTTTACATGTATAACACATTTTGCAGGAATAGTAATATTATTTTTTCATTTTAATGGTGTCCGAGATAACCAAGCAGTCATGGTCACGAGCTCATCAGTGACGATGTTTCAGTTGAACTATATCAGTGATTCCGAAAGTGGTCTATATCGACCCCCAACAGGGGCGGCTCTATGGCCGGGGTGGCAAATTATAAGGGCAGCATTTTTGGATCGAATTTGAAAAACACACATATATATATATATGGGGAGGGGGGGGGGGTTACAGAAAATTTGATACATCTTCTGAAGTATTATTGGGTGTGAATTTGGTATTTCATTTAATGTATTTTGTTTCCTTATTTTGTACTCTGTAAATTTGATGTCAGTTTACTGATATGTTGAAACTTGAAGGGTTCGAAGCGGGAGTATATGTTAAATCATGAAATTTGACATGCTTACCCATGTTTCACTTGTAACTTTCTCCCTATCGCGGGGTGGGGTCACAATGGACCTTCCTTTCACCCGCGCGATGTTTGATATCAGCTATCCAAAAGGGGACAGAAGTAATAAGTTTTCGGTAGATAGAGAGCCACATAAGATGTTTTGTTTTAGTCTTGAGTGTAGTTACTATAAGTTAAAATAAACTCTTGTGGTCCCCACCATCACGACCCTTTTTCGAAGAAATTGGCTTGCTGGAATGCGCAATTCCTTCTCTTACATTTTACTCGTTTGAAATAATAACAGATAATTATGTCCTTAATTTGGAATTATTTTGTATTTTTTAAGACTTAAAATAATATATATATATATATATATATATATATATATATATATGCTGCCTTTTTGTGTTTACAGAATTATTCACACACACACAGGCTTTATAGGTATTTTATCTGTGTGAACAATTTATTTTTTTAAGTATAATTTTTTGCTTTAGAGAGAGGGGTGGCAAAACTGCTAGAGCAGGCCTTGCCCCCAGGGGTCTATAACTACCTGCAAGGGGTCCACGTCGGCGGAAAAATAATTTTGGGGCCTATGAGGTATAAATGGGGGTTTACGACAGTGGCTGTCAAAAAACCAGATCAAAACATTAATTTTAAAAGAAAATTTAATCAAGTGGAAACCAGATTTAAATATTTAACAGATATATTTATTAAATTTAATGTTAATTTGTAGTTCTTAGACAACAGCATACATTTTATTAAAACAAGGACCATCATTTCAGCATTTTTTGCAGGATTAAGCTAAAGGAGTATGATATTGTACGTCACAAATTTTCTCAGTTTCTCAATTGGTCACAGACAATCTGCCTGGAAAATGACGTTTTAATCTACGTTCAACATTTAAATTCCCTTTATTCAGGTTTTGAAACTAGATTTGAGAATGCTTTGACTATAGTGATACCACAGTAGGTAATGAATTCATATGATAATATCGAAAAAAAGAATGTCAGATTACGAGAGGAACCGATAGGAATAGACACAAACGAAAATCTTGAAGTAAAGTTTAGAAACTGATGTCAGCATTTATGGCTTTAAAAAGATATTCCTATTATTTATCTCGAATAATAGACTATCTTGAGAAAGTTTTTAATTGCTTTTCCTAGAGAGAGAAGTTTCGGTGCTGTTACTATAAACTCCAAAACAAAAAAGAAAAAGAAAGAAAAAAATAGACTAGACTCTCTCTCACTAAAAAAAAAAACCGATGTGATTTAGGGTTAAATCTGACAAGATTGATGCCAAATGTTGAAAATTTGTTTTTGAAACATCGGATTCATCCCTCCTATTAAAAGCATTTGCTTGTTGCTCAGTCACTTTATGTAACGAAAATTTTATGTATTAATTAAATTTTAATTTAATTTAACATGTGCTTCTTAAATTTTAAACAGTATACATTACTTCAGTTAGACAGTTAAATCTTTTAAAGTAAAGAGCTCTATACACACAAGTTGTCAAAAAGGCATTTTAAGTTGATAAATTTGCAAAAATTCAATATTAGGTAAGCAGGGGCCTACCTAAAACCGAAAAACATGGCAAGGGTCTATGAGACAAAACAGTTTGAGAACTTCTGAACTATATGTCCGAATATCGACTCTATATAAATCCATTGAGTAACGGAGCTGATGTACGTTAAATCTGTTGAGACTCAAAGTTCTCAAGTTGGCGGAGTGTAGAAGTTAGGAAAATCGAGTACACCCAACTCTTTTTTTTTTTACACAGTAAATACGTTCCTTAGAAAACCGTGTAAAAAATACTTGGGACAAATGGTAAATTTGGGGATATGTTCCACAATTTCAAAAAATCGTGAAAGGTGAAAAATCTCCTATTTTCGCAAAAAACCGTGCAAAAAAGTAATACTGCAATTCATGGTACTTATTTATAAAACAAAAATAACTCCTTTTTACTATAGAAAAAATATTTAAAAATTAGTGTGCAGAGAAAATTCAGTCTATAAGTACACACAACAACAAAAAAATTCAAATTGAAATTAGGAATAAAGTTACTAACTATCAAGCACGTTTATAACGAACTGGATCAAAGTTGCTATCATCAGCAGATGTGTCAGACTTTGATTCAAATGAAGAATTTCGTTCGTTATTTTAAAGGTCTCTGTTGGTTTTTTGTTGTTACAAATCTGTTATTAAAGGCTGTTTTTTTTTTTCTTTTTCTGTTTGTTTCTCAAGTTTCTTAGGTAATTCTTGATATCTTGCTACACAAAACAAAAGAATTGGTATAAAAGTTTAAATACACGCTTTATGTCAGGATTATGAGTAAGAAAATGCTGTTCCCTACTTGTGTAGTAAATTTCAAGCTCTCGCTAATTAAATCAGCGCATAACAGCTGAACTCCTTCGACTTCATTATTATCAACTTCTTTATTATCAGAAACTGTCATAAATTCGATCAAATCGTCCTCATCTAGGGGGCACGAAACTTCAAATTTTTTGGGGATTCGTGCTAGAACAAAAAATTCGTGCAAAAAAAAAAAAAGAAAAGAAAAAGAATTCTTTAAATTCGCGTACCTTATTTCCAAATCGTGTAAAAAAAGAGTTGGGTGTATACTTCGGTGTCATTTTCATTGTGTCTCTCTGTTGTCGTGTTACTTATACGTATGTTGATAAATAAGCAATCATTGAGAATTTGAATTCAAATTAAACTGAATTTATTCATAATGAAAGTAATTTAAGGGAATTCAAATTTTTTTTGATTATTAATGTTGAGTTTCGAAGTAACAAGAAAGCGCTATTAGCGACAGATCTCGTAATTTTATTAGCCTCGTAATTTCAAGCTGCACGAGGACTATTGGCGACGACCTCATAATTCTGAACTATGCTCGAGTGTGTGTGACGAGGACAAGACCCGATTTGGCACTCCACTCTCTCCAAATTTCCACAAAACGCCAACATACAGATATTGAACCTCGACCTTTAAATATGTACCTCAGACCCTCTAGACCAGGGTGACTCAACCTTTTTTTTTGCCGGCCCTCATACATATGTTAGCTTTTTCACATGGGCCGCATACATATGATGGCAATTTCACGCAGGCCGCAACATGAGGATTAAGAGGGGGAGGGAGGAGAAATGCTTTAAGACCAAGATAACATAGAAAATTTAAAATGTGGACAATTGATCAAAATATTAAAACTCCTATATTTTGCTTTTTTAATAAATATTTTTTTTTTTATTTTCGTCACTGAATTTTTCTAAATTGGAAGCATTTAATTACTCCTTCACACAATTTCTGCATCAGTAAACGGTTTCATATGATTACCAATAATATAACAAATTTCCTATTGTGCCTTTGCTACCACCGTGACATTACCACTGACAAAACACTTTTTTGCTGTTGTAAAGATTATTCAAGAAAGCCTATTTATCATCTCTTGAAAGAGATCTTCGAGGAAAAGTGTCATTGAAAAATTCCCATTTATTGGTATTTCTTTAAATAAAACACTTTCATGAGAAATCACACAATTACTGATCCATACTTGTTTTTCACAACAGAATAGTCTCAACTTCTCAATCGTCTTCAAAAACAACCTATTTTCCTCCAATATTTTTCGCTTGCAAGATACAAAAATTAGTTCTACTCATAAAATGGTCACTATTCCACTGTTGTCTATTATCACTTATCAGGAAAAAAAAATATATCAATTCGCACCCATACGACATCGTCAGCAAAAATCAAAATTTTGATTTCTTAAAGAATTTACCACCAAATTTTTATAAATAAATGAGTTTTTCAGAGCAATGGGCCATGACCGGACCACTTAAACAAGACCCAGCAGGCCACATGCGGCCCGCAGGTTGAGTATCGCTGCTGTAAACCAGTGATTCCCAAAGTGGTCTATGTAGACCTCCAGGGATTTATGACGACTTGTAAGGGGTCCACGTCAGCAAAAAAATAATTTGGGGGTCCATGAGGTATAAGTGGGGGTCTATGAGAGATAGTGGCTCTCATTAAACTAGATCGTGATTTTAATTTTCGAAGGAAATTTAATCAAGTGGAAACCAAATTTTATATATTTAGCAGATTTATTAACTAAATTTAATGAGGTTAATATGCACTTACAAGGTGAAAGCATAACTTTTATTAAAACAAGAACTATTTCAGTATTTTGTTTCAGAGTTAAGCTAAAGAAGTATAATACTGGAGATCCCGAATTTTCTAATAGTCACAATCTGTCAGGACGTTTTAACCTGCATTCAACATTTAAATGCCTTTTATTCAAATTTTAAAGCCAGGTTTGAGAATGCTTTGACTATAGTAATACCACAGTAGGCAATGAATTCATATGGTCACGTTGAAAAAGAAAGTAACATGACAATAGGAACTGATCGTAATAAGCACTAACGAAGATCCTAAGTTTAGAAACGAATGTCGGCAAATTTGGCTTAAAAAAAATCAAGCCTGTTATTTGTCCTGAATTATGGAATATCGTGAAGAAATATATTTTTAATTGTTTCTCCTAGAGTGAAAGAGCTTCAGCGTGATTGCCAATCTTCAAAAAAAAAAAAAAAAAAGGAAAGGAAAAAAAGCTGGACACTTCTAACAGAGAAGATTTAAGGTTAAACCTGACAGGATTGATACCAATTGTTCAAAATTTGATATTATAGTGGCAGATTCATCCCTTCCATTAAAATCACTTGTTTGCTTAGTTATTTTATTTTTTTAACAGTTTTATTTATTACTTAACTTTAAATTTAATTAATTAACATGTGCTTTTTTAAACACTATACATCATTACAGTTAGAAATTTAATTCTTTTAAAGTAGGAGTAGTCGTACCAGCTGTTAAAAAGATATTTAAGTTGATAAATTAACAAAAATTCAATATTAGGTAAGCAGGGGTCTACCCCAAACAGAAAAACATGTAAGGGGGTGAATATTAACGTCGCACCGTTCAGCTACACGAGGGCTTTTGGCGACGGACCACGTAATTTTAAACCATGGTCAGGTGACGAGGACATCTGAGCTGCCCACCCCCCTCCACACCAACAAACATGGCAAGGGATCTATGAGACAAAAAGGTTAGGAACCTCTGCTCTAAGACGGTGGGTCTAGTGACACCAAGACAGAAACAACGCCGGTAAGAATTGGTATCAACGACCATTCGGCTAACGCGGTCAATCAAAACCATTTGAAGAAATTCGGTTACCACCCTACTTACTCGCTCGTATGCTTACAGAAAAAATTAGAAATCAAGCATGACTCGATTGAAACATAAGTTAAGAGCTCGCGACCATGAATGACTATTCGTCGTCTACAGAAACAAGGGAAGTGTACTTTTACTACATGTGCTGCAAATTTTACTTAAAAATAATTTCAAAAGAGAAAAAAAATTTTGTTCAGTTATTTTTACCTTGAAAGAAATTTTTCCTTCACATGTTGAAAATTCCTCATGTCAATGCAAAATTTCGAAGCATGCTTATTTATGAAAAAACTATTATATATTAAATAGTACAACTCGTATGAACACAGTGATGAAAAAATGTTTTAACACTAAAAAGCTTAAATTACAATGACAATCAAAAATTAATTTTCGATTTACAGCAAGCGAGATTGCACAACATATTTTATCTAAATTTATGCATTGTAATTGTAATTTTAGGTCTAAATTCTTGAATTAATACAAACATAAAATATAAAGAGATAACATATATTTCATTGTGTTTTCTCTACTTTTTAAAAATATATATAAATAAAATCCACGCAATTCTTAATTAGAGTACAGTACATATGTGCCAAGAGAATTTTATTAAGATATTTAAACACCTTTGAAAACTATGCATTTAAGAAAATACTTAATAAGAGGAATACCTATTTCAAAAATATAAGATGGAACAAATTCTAAGTAATAGGATTTTGTAATCTATTATTTAAAAATAGTTTGGCATACCTGCATGGTAGCTGGATGCAAATCATAGTTGACAAAATTTTATATTTTTTAATACAACAATTCCCTCATCTTGCGCAAAATCCATAAATGCAAATCCGGCAATAAAGAATTTCTCTCTATATAAAAAAGGTCTTTCGTGATGATATAGTAAATTTATTTATCTCACACACAAGAACAATAAAAAGGCAGTAAGTCAGTCTTGTTCAATATCATGGTTTACAATTAAAATGTGGAGATGAAGACATGGAATTTATTTCTTCTTACAATATATTGAAAGAAAATAGTACATAATGCATGTAAATTACAATTTGAGTGATGAGTATGAACAGTTATATAGTTTGCACAATGGGGGTTGGTCTGCTGTAAGGCAGACAGGGGGTACCACCCTAGTTGTTTTTTTTTTTTTTTTTTTAAAAAGTAAGTATTTTTCTTTCAAATATTTTATCAAGGCGGATTATTTCACACATTTTACTTTATAAATTTAAAGTTATGTTTCTGAATACTGCAAAATATTTCAAAGCAGTTTAAACTAACATAAATCCAGTATTGTAGGTTTAAATAATGTTTTAAGAGATTAAAACAAGCTAACAGCCAATAAAATGCAAAACAAATCAAATTAGCCTTTTTTTAAAATGGATATTTTCAGAAATAATCATTAGAGCCAGCAGAATTATTCTAAAGCCTATTTTGATATAGAAATACTTAGCTATCACTGAAATGGCACTTAATTGCTACATTAATTCTTCAGCCAAAAGAACACCAATTTGTTTGCAAGTAACTAGTAAATAAGGACAATTAGTTTTATTTCTTTTAAAGTACAATAAAAAGAATCCCCCCAAAAAATGAATCTTGAAATATACCAAAATTGAAATGTTTTAAAACACTTATCAAAATTCAAAAGGTAAGGCAAATAGTTAAAATAAATTAATCTGACTGACTACCCCTTTTTTGTGTGTTTCTGGACATGTAATGGACGCTTCTCATCTAGACATGTGTTCTGCACTTAAGAGTTTGGACTGTATTGTGAAAAAATATTGGAGAGTTCATTGTCTAATGACCTGATGGTCAATGGCCTGGCATTTGATAAATAAAAAAAATAAATAGTTAAAATAAACCAAGGAAAAATTATACATATAATGTTAGGCCAATAATTCTAATTAACATTTGAATGTATAAAAAAAAACACCAGCTACTAAATGCAAATTTCTATACCCCCTCCCCCCCAAAAGTCAAACACCTGAAACAGATCACTCACTGTTTCATTACAATAGTTAAAACTAATGAATTAAAACATCCAGTCTGGCAGATGAATTCAAAGAAACTTAGAATTTTGGTAAATCTGAATCAGTAGTTAAGCAGATGTTCAAAAGATACATCAAACATTATTCATTATTTAATATATACATGTACAAATTCATGAACAATTTAAAAAATGGTAAGTTTTTTTAAATATAATACAGGACCATAGCAAATTATATGATTTTGAAATAGTTATTTTATTATAAAGGGGAAATGATTAAAATGCAAGATTCAAAACGAGAAAAAAGCTGCTTAGTTGAATCTTTAAAATCCTCATCTATCAAGATGTATTGGGAGTTTGAAATTAACAACATCAATTTTAAATTATTAAAGCAATTTTAATATATTTTTTTACTTCAAGTATTGAATAAACATTAATACATAATTTTAAATCCTACATTTAAAAAAAAAATAGATTATCATTTATCTCTTGAAATTGTAGGAATTTGTTTTCTAAAGAACAAAAAATGTAATTTAGTGTTTCATAATGAAATAACACACAACTTTTATTACCACATACATTTATTTAAACTCTACAGTTAAATTAAAAAAGAAACATGCTACATTACATACACTTATTAAAATAGAAAAGTATGCAAAAATAATAAAAATTCAAAAAACAGACATTTTGTTCATTCTTGTGTATAACCTTCTAAATACTGATTCATGCACATATGTATTTCACATGAAATAGCAATAAAATAATACACATAATCATGTTGTATATAAGTATATATAGTTTACTCTTGCACACAAAAATCGTAAAATAATCCAAGAGATCTTAAAAAAGGAAAATATATTCATAAATTCCAATACTCACTACACAAAAATACATTTTACTTATTTGTAATGTTGAAACACATTTAAACATTCTTTTAGGAAAGAATTTTTTTCAGAAAAATTGACTCAGAATAAAACTTAAAAGATTAAAATTAAGAATTAAATGTTTATTTTTAAACTTAATTAAATGTAAATCTAACCATTTTAAGATTCATATAAGTAAATAATCATCAAGTGTGCAATCATAAAAATACACATTAATCTACTGACACAAACTATTTTTTTTCTCTAAGACAATAAAAATTTCAAATACTTTTTAAGTACAAGAATGAATGAAATATACAGACACTTATGTTGCACAAAAATTATGTTAGTTATAAAGAGATGTTAAAATTACAGACACAAGCTTATTTTATACAAATTCCGAAGAAATAAATTATGATATGACAAATATAACTATGTACAAGTCAACTACTGTTACAGAAAGATATTTTATACTTATGCCAAGTTAGAAATGGGAGGACTTATTAGATTTGGCATTTTAGTCTTCATTTAAATGAAGTTACAGTTTATGACAAAAATATAATAAACATGTTTTGTGACATTAAAAAAATGAATACTCATTTATTATTTATGAACACACACTTTTGAGGTATAAAAAATAAATACTACAAAGAAATCAGCTACATATGATTGGAACATGCTCTAAATTTTTATAATCTATTAAATAATAAAGAACCTGTAAACAATATTATACATAAACTATTTTTTTTCTAAAAATTCAATGCTAATTCTAATTTTCTATTTTCTAATAACTGTTGAAATAATGTGCGAATAATAAATTCGACAAAATGCATATTATATATTTGTACCATAAAACTAATAAGCTTTAAATAATTTAGTAGCATCATTCCTATCAAGAATTCACAAAACATGTTAAGAGGACATTCTTATTAAAGTTATCTTACAATGAGACATTTTCTGATAAACATTTATCCAGCAATATTCAAGACAAAACCAAAAAGACAAACAAAAAACAACTAACATCAAATTTATAACACATAAAATTCAGTAATTGTATTTAATACAGAAAAGAAACACAAACTGGTACCTGCACATTATCCTGTGTGTTTACCTTTTTCACCAAATAAGTTACTTAAAAATTAAAATGTTACTTTTGTATATTATTGGAGATAAGAGACCAACACAAAATGATTAACATTTTATCTAAGGTAAATGGGATAATATGAAAGTACCCACACATAACATTTCAACTTAATACTAATACAAATAGACTTATCTTTGATCCCAACACTGAATTTTTAAAAAATACATAAAAAGATCTTGTATCAGCGGAATCAAAATATAAGGGTAATTTTTTTTAAAAAAAGGGGTGTTTTTTTTTTTAAAATAACAGTATGTTTTAAAATACAGATGTTCATTGAAAAATACACTGATGAAAGTTTTTTTACTACTTTCTTAAATTTGAAGAAATTGATTCGTTTTAACAAAATACTACAAAATAAAACATTTTTTAGAAGTATGAATCAATATACTTCTCAACAGCTAATCAGCTCAAAATCTACTTTTGGCACCTTCTAACAAGCATTTGATGCTTCATCCATTAATTCTCAACTTTCACACCAACCAAAAACCTAGTTGGATTACTAAGTGAAAAGAAATGTCCAAATCATTTTACCCCACTGTCCCAAGTTTTCCTGGCTTCAAAATACTTACCATAATTTTTCCCACCTATATAGGAGGTAAGCAGCAATAAGGCATGCAAGATTGTCTGATCCGTCCATTAAATATTAAACAGACTGTCTCTATATAATTTTTTTTCTCCTGCTGTTCTCTGATATCCCTGAGAATTGTAGAGTCCCAACAATTTGAAAAAATTTACTTTTTACATAAAAAGTTATGTTAACCATTAGATGTTTATTGTGTTTTTATAATCAATACTTGAATTCCAAATTGGATACATTATTTATTTTGGACAACATTGCTTTTTTTCTACATTTTTAGGTATTTACTTAAAAACCAAATCAATTTTTCACTAACACATATTAGTTAAAATTTTTACACAATTCTGGTGAAAGAAAGCACTTTCTTTTGGAAATATTTTAAGGATTATATCAGTTTACAAAATCCTTACATATTAGGGGATCTGAAACCTATAATTAGATATAAAATTTTTAATAGAAGTTAGCTTTGTTTTCAGTTGTGTTTGCATTATACTAACTTCATATATATTTACACAAAATATTCAAATAATTTTAACAGTGAAAATTATATGATTAACTTCTTTTCATCTTTCTCATATAAATCAGGTTCAGTTTTCAAGAAAATTCTTTTATCATTTAAAATACTTAGGTTTAAAACAATACTAAAATTGTTCTCTTAAAGAAAAGTCATAGGACTACAATCAATGTATATGGTGGGATTTCAAAAATACTCATTTTAAAGTCCTCAATTTCTTTCCTTAACAAACATGATAATTACTACCACAGAAAATCATTCAATGAATATTTCTTTACAGATAGTTGAAAGACATACTTAACATGTTCTACACACATGCTTAATTTGATAAACAAGATGAAAATGAAATACCCTCAATTCAAAATAAAAGCAAGAGGGAAAAATGAGATCCAAAAAAAAATCATTTTAAGCACTAATTTAATGAATTACTTCCTGCCTTTACTGCATTATAATGCAGCACCAATATAGATAAAAACACTCTCTATTCATTTCATAGAGAAATATTATGAAAAATATTTTCAAATTGATTAATTTTAACAATACTAAATATATGTGTATTGTCAATATAACCCATAAAAATAATAATTAAACCTCTAGTAAATATTTTTTACTAATGATTAAATATATAAATTTTTTAATTAAGGAGGGGAAGGACATTAACTTTTGAAATATGCAAATGGAAAAATCTAAAGATTACTATCAAATATTGAGAATATATTTTAATAAAGAAACATTTCAATTAAACAGGGTTCATTTAAGGAAATGTTCTAAAGATAACTTTTTTTAACAAATTAATCTCTTTTCTTTAAATCCTTTTTGTCATTGAACCATTTATATGAAAATTATTAATATTGTTTTACATTTCACACATGGTAAATGCCCTTAAATTATTTTCATAAGTTCTTAAAATATTTTGTGAAATATAATGCCCTTTTTAAAAACCTAGAATGAACCCTGTTATTAAAAAAAATATTCTTCCACCTCCAAAAAACATTACACAATTTTATATATAAAGTTGCTATGAGCTAACATGTATATATTTTTAACAGTAGAATGTAAAAAAAATGCATTTTACTTATGGCTAGTAAACAAAAAGTATACTTCATGTTGTAACAAACAAGAAGCATAATATCATGGGAACAACCCTCATCACACATATACAAAGAAATATTTGTCTATATCAGTGATGGCGAACCTACGACCCATGGTCAGTGTCTGACCCATGATTGCTAGGCAACTACTTGTTTGCTTACGCGGGTTTATTTAAATTTTCTAATTTGTGTGGACTTTATATTCCATTTGAATTTTTTCAAGCCCATTGACACAAAAACAATTTAAATGCTGTCTGTTACCTTCAATATGATCATTACAGTTCCGAACACTGGCGTAGCTAGTCCTGAGTGGACCCAGAATCCAAATTCTTTGGAGTCCCTTTTTGGTGGGCTCTCAATATTTTACAATATCTTTTTACACAATTTAGAGCCCCTGAAGCTTGAGGGCCCCGTATCATTAATACGGTGGTAGCTACACCCTTGGTTCCAAAGCTACGCAAATAACAGCAAATGTATATGAAAGTATGTAGTATTTTAAATAAAGCAAAAGTGTTTACAAAATATCAAATAAAGTGTATAAGTTTGCTCACATTTTGTTAGTTGAAAAACAATCGAAAACCAAAGCAAAAAACCATGTTTAAAGCACTTTCTTCGGATAAAATGCACTTTAATCAGTTATGTTTGTAGAAAGAGACTTCCATAGTCCTTTTTTACCCATTATAAGCCAAATGAATTTAAAGATGTTTAGTTTTAAAAATACTCAGTTAAAAATTTTTAAGCCTAACTCTGGTGCAAATGGGCATTAGTAACCCACGCGCTAGTATTAAAAAAAAATATGAACAAAATTTGACTCGCGTCTCAAAAAGGTTCGCCATCCCTGGTCTATATATTACAAAATTTATTCAGAGACAAAAATACACAGAGTGAAATATTTTACCAGAGAGTAGAATACTTGATAGTAATCATAGAAATCAGGAGGGTAATTAAATACAATATACTGGAATTATACTGAGATTAATACTGAAATACAAAATAATATTAGGAAAATTTTTTCTCAATTTCTAGTCATGAAATTTTTTTTAAAGAAACGAAAAACTTCAACTTTAAAAGTATCTCATTCTCCTGATTCCGAGAATAAAGAATTTTGTTACACTTCCTACAAATACTGGAGATTTATTTTTATAACAAAAAAAAAAATAATTATTCCAATACACAAAATTAAATTAGAAACAGGAAAAAAATGACAAATTTTCATTTATTCCAAAAATATTTTTAAAAAAAATTGTAATATCAGAATTTAAGTTAAAATCAATAATATAAGGAAAGTGATACAAAATTCCTGTTTGGTCCAATTATAAAAGAGCTCATTGTATGTATGAGGTAAAAGTCACGTTCGACATCGATATATAAATTTTTTGTATAGGTAATCAAGAATTTAGGTTTCCAAGAACAAAATTCAATTCTTGAATAACATTATGTCTCTAGGGATGCTACAAGACTGTGATAAACCACAGAGTCAAGAAGAGATGAACCCGAGTGCGATGATTCTCTATACTCTTCCCTTGAATCTTCAGAATGCACAGGATTTCGATACTGCAAACCACAAGGTTGAGATGAGAACATATGCAGTGGAGAAGTTTGTTTTGAAACAGACGATGAGGTGACATCATTCAATCTTTGCTCATCTGCAGGGCTTTTGTCGCAAAATGAATCATCATGTGATCCTTCATGCTCAAGGGTGTGAAGTACCTTGTCAGAAGAAACTGAAGTACAAGCTAAATGAAAATTTGAAGAGCAGGGCATATTCTCACAATTTTCTGAATTTGGGTAGTTACAAAAATGCTCATCATTACTTGCCGAAGAGGCATACTGATATTCAAATGTGTTTAACTGAGTCTGTTTAGTAACATCCCAGCTGCTCACATTATCGTTTTGATATGTTTCATTACCCTGAAGAAATGATGTGGATGCTGATGTATGGCACCTGTAATCCACAGGGACGTCTGTTTGAAGCCTTTTGACAGTATTGTTTATCAGGACGGAGCGACGTAAATAAGCCTCTGGATCTTCAACACCACGTATTTTGGCCATAGAAATTCTAAGAAGACGACGTCTTTCATCCTTCCATTTAGATCTAGATAAAAATGGAACAGGACCATTTGTTTTCTCATCAAATGAAGAATCTTCTTCTTCACTACTACTATCGCATGACCATAAACTCATTACGTTTTCTTTCTCAATCCAATCCATTTGTTCATAAATTTTATCTTCTTCATCTGAAGCCTCATCATCATCAATAACCAAATTTGCTCTGGCTGCTACTTTTTGCAATTGTTTCTTTCTTTGAATTTTATGAAACCTTTCTTCAAAATCTTCTTTTTCACAATCAAGTATTTTCCTTTTCTGAGATGGAGAAACAGGATCAACCGTACTTAAGTTAGATAACTCATCAGTGATACTGTTAGCTGCCGACACTAAAGAATAAGGAGGGAAATTTAAAGGAAAAGTTTAATTCAGTTTTAAAAATTCCTACAAAATGAAATACTTATTTTCTTTATTTTATGGAGATATAACTCCAACAGTTTTTTTGTTTAAGTATTAAAATTTTGATTGTAAATAATAGCAAAAAATATCTTCAATCTGTTATATTAATTTTTTTTTAAAAAAATTACAAAATAGTTTAACTTTTTAAGAATCAAAGTTATATTACTCATTTTATCACATACAAAATCTTAAATAGGTAGACAGCTCAATGCTACTGTTTCAAACAAACAAATAAGAACCAGAAGGGTTAAAAAGTACCTTTAAATCATTTGCATCAATACAATTTTCTAATAAAAATTAATTCACTACATACATTGCAAGTTTCATTTTTTTTCTTAGTTCAATGTTTAACCTCAAACATGACTATGATTTAATTTTAATGTAGTCTAATATGTTAAAAAAAAACACAATAAACACAAATTCAATCATTAACTTCAGAATATAATGAATTTTCATTGGTTATAAATTATGAAACAATCTACAAATTTAGAATTCTAATACTTTAGTTTTAAAATATAATGCACTAATTTGTGTTATTGTGATGACTGTATCAACCAATCTAAATAAGAAAACAAAGGGAACGATTTAATTGTAAAATCAGAATTTCTTTCCTTGAATAAATTTCTAACAAAAGAGAAAGAAATATTTCCCAAATCTTAAGTAAAAATAATTCCATTAACACTTTCTTTACTTCGAAAAGGAAAAATTTGATATTATTCTTCTCTACTTCACTAAAAAAATCTAGAATGCATTAGCACATCGAAACTGACAGTCGTTGCTTAAAATTATGTAATACAGAAAAAATTAATATAAATCAATAAATAACAAGGTATTTTACTGCTCTATACATTATTCCACTCAACAAAAGCACAGTGATGGACCACAAACAAAAAAGAACGCCTCAATACAAATCCATATTTGATTTTTTTCCCCACAATAATAAAAAAAAAAAGGTATGCTCCATTGAGTGTTCCGTTACTCACATTACCTTATCCAAAGTTCACAAAAATTCATTGCACAATGTTCCTTTTAGTCAATACTCACCATTAGGATTGAGAATACTCTTTAAAATATTAGGAGTTTGAAGATTTCCTGAGGTCCAAATGTTATAAGCAGATGGACTCATTTCATCACCATGATCGCTCAAATGACAACGCATTCTCGCAGTTCAAATTTTTAGCATTGCTTTAAATTCAGAAATTCAAAGTAATTTAACGAAGCAGTTATGATGGTAGTCAATACCAAATATGCTCAACACCAAATACCATAAAATTTAATTTCAAAGAATAGGTTAAAAGAGAAACTATGAAAAAAACAAGGAAAAGGAATTTAACCCATACTACTATCACAGATGACGCGAAGACTAGTTACATTGCCAATATCTTTGAGGAAAAACCTGTTTGGGCAAACAAGTTGATTAGAGCTTCAATAACAAACAAAATAGACTATAACACTTTCATAAGACACTATATGTTTTAAATATCAGCATAAAAATTAAATAAACTAACAATTTTTAACTTTAGAACTATTGTTCGTATAGTCTATGCATAGAAATATTTTATAAATTAAAACCAATGCTGATTTCTGTAATTATCTTACTATAACGAGATTAAAATCACATGACAAATGTATAAGGGTTATATTTTTGTGGCTATATTGACCCTACACGAAAAAATTCGTGAATTAGTCTATTTCTATTTCATCATTTTTTGTTAGGTTTGCTTAAAATCTTTAAAAGAAATCAAAATAATTTCAGAAACTTTTAATTTGAAATGTGTGAAGGCAAATATTGCGGTATCCAAAATGATTCCATGAATAGTATAAAACTTTCGGGAACCCTTCAGTTACAGAGGTTAAAGACTTTTTCACAATGAACCAAAATCTTTAAACGGGTCGAGTTGCATTCAAATGCGACAGTTGTCAACACTGGCGTAGCTAGTTCTGAATGGGCCCCGTATCAAAACTCCTTCGGGGCTCTTTTTTAAAAATGAAAGCCTTGTTAGTAGTACTGTAGTCACATATGTTGGGGTCCCTGTAGCTTGGGAGCCCCGTATCATTGATACGACGGTAGCTACGACCCTGGTTGTCAATTACAGCTTCATTCTCCTGCAACATCACATGTGATCTCGTAATAGGGAGTTTAAAGAGAGTGGTGCCGACTTAGTTGTCATCCCCGTCACTTGTACGAGGTTCAAAATTATGTGGTCCATCAACAAAAGCTCTCGTGTTGCTTCAGAATGTGACGTAAATCAAAAAATCGAATCAAACATTACAAACAATGACGCAAAGAAGCGTGATTTCTTATTCAACCATTACAATAAAAGGGGTACATAAATACAGTTATATCTTTAAAAGTGATTACGTTAAAAATATATGCTTAACACAGATATCTTTCGTTTTTTACAATATAAATTTTGCAAAAATTTCAAAATTATCTCGTTTTTATATAGATTCTTTTAAAAATAAGATTTCCATTATTTTTTGAAATAATTAATAATTTATCAAATTTATGGATGTCTTGTTATTTAATCCTAAAATGGAAACAAGTAGAATACATCTAATTTGTGAGAACAATATTCCAGAGAAGAACTTAATTTTGTAGCTATTTCTGCATAAGCCAGTAAGAGCCTCCTGACAAGGGTGATCACACTTTAGTTTAGTGGTCATGTTACTCAGCTACGAATCCGAGCGTTGCAGATTCTATCCTCCACATTGGTGACCTTGGCTGAAAGGAAAAAAACACAAAACTTCTGATCTGTCATGGCCCCATCTACCCGCAAAAAGAGCAATCAAAAGTCGTCAGACTTACTTTACGCAGCAACCAAAGTCACCAAACTCCCTTGACGCAGCAACCAAAGTCGGCAAACTCACTTGACGCAGAAATTCACACGCTATGCACGCTCGCCCTAACAAATATCTCGTTCCTTTGCCTATCTACCGACTGAATGGTGGTGGAGTACTGTTGTGGAATCTACATAAGCCGGTAACAGCTTTCGGACACAGCTGATCAGTTTTGTCTAGTGGTCATATGACTTGGATACGAATCTGAGCGTCGTGGTTTCTATCCTCCACAGCTTGTGTAGAACTTATGCGGGAGATTATCTTCTTGAGATAAACTCTTTCCGTATAGTAATACTTTGCTTTCTCTACAAGCAGCAATTCTGGAATGTTGATATTTTCTGAAAATATTGATGTTAGTTAAGCAACTCTTTGAACAGTCTCAAATACACGCATGTCAGAGTGTTGTTACCTTTCTAAAACGCCTCTAGTATTATCTTGTCATGTGTATGTTGTTTAGTTGGGATTAGTGATACTCTGTAGAACTGTTGCAAATTTCATTTTCTTCATTTTTTTGTGATTTGACGTATTGTTTTATAACTTCAAGTGTTTTATTCAGATAGCCGTCATGAGCAAAGTGAATAAATCATCCTATCAAAATTGTTGACTTGTAACTTTTATGTTTGAATTGTGGCGCGTAGTAAAAGAAAACAAGACCAAGGCTTAGTTAAGGATATGCAGATTTGACTTGAGAGTACATATAACACAGTAAATTAAACACACTATTTCAATTAAACAGGGAAAGAAAAATGAAATAGATTCATTCTCGGGAAAAAAGGAGATATAAAACAGCTTTTTGAAGATTGGAACAAAATAAATAAATTAGAAATAAAACTGTGCGTCTTTGTCGTGTGACTTCAGCCATTTAATTTATCGATTACTTAAGTAAATTTATAATAAGAGTGGTGAGGTAACCCCAATTTGCACTCACTTTCATAGGTCTTACATTTACACAGAACTAAGTGCTCAGCTCTGATAAAAGAAGTGATTTCTCCTGAATTCCTCAAAGAACATGATGCAGAAATTAACAAGTCACAGTTCTTCTTAATACTTGATGAATATATAAGAGTTGCATGCTGTAAAAATCTTTGTGTGTTCGCTTCTACAATGAAAATGAGAATAAGATAGTGTGGCAATTTTTAGTGCTAGTTGAAGTTAAAGAATCTACAGCTGACTCACGGCATAAAAATATGAAAGACTTTCATTAAAGTAGGAATCAATCTAAGGAACTGCTTTGCTATTGGGACTGAAGAACTATCTAATCTTTGTGGAGAAAAGTAACTTATTTTTTATTCCAAAACAGAAAGCATCCCAAACTTAATTTAGTTAAATGCATTTGTCATTCGCTTCAATTAACGAGTTCATATACCTACTAGCATCTGCCATCTAACTTAGATTATATTATATGGGAATCACACACGCATATAATTGGTTTCAAAGACCTGTCTTAAAAAGAAAATTTTATATGGATTTATACAAAACATTAAATGATGGAAAGGGTGCATTACAATTGATTATAATTTCTTCAACTAAAATGTTAGCACAAGAAGCAGTTGCATTAAAAGAATTATTAACAAATAAGATTGGTTAAAGCCTGCTCAATTGGTGTGTGACGAATATCTTGCTAGAGAGCTTTACAGAATGCGTTCAGATCCGATAAATAAGTTAGATCTCACATTTGTTATGCCAAGTTTAACAGAATTTGAGTGAATTATTTTATTCTTTCAAAGTGAACATGTTGAACATTAAGATAAATTGTTCATACATGCACACCTATAAAACTTGAATAATTCTTAAAAACAGAAAGACAGCTTAACAATTATATATAATTATAATTCGGAATTAAGGTCCTAATTACCTGTTATTATTTCAAACGAGTAAAATGTAAGAGAAGGAATAGCCCATTTCAGCAGACCAATTTCTTCGAAAAAGAGTCCAATGATGGTGGGGATCACAAGCTTTTATTTTATAACTCATAGTAACTACACTCAAGACCAAAATAAAACATCTCCTGTGGCTTGCTATCTACCGAAAATTCTTATTACTCCTGTCCCCTTCTGGACAGCTGACACCGGACATCATATGAGTGAAAAGAATGTCCGTTGTGACCCCTCTCCAGGATGAGAAGAAAGTTACTAGTGAAAGATGAGTATAAACATATCAAATTTCATGATTTAACATGTACTCCTGCCTCAAACCTTTCAAGTTTCAACATAAAAGAAAAGAGACTTTAAACATACAGAGTACAAAATAAAGAAGTAAGATACGTTGAATGAAATACCAAATTTACATCCAATAATATTTCAGAAAATATATTAAATTTCTTGTAACAAAAAAAAAAGATACTTTCAAATCTGATCCGAAGACCGCTCTTAAAATCTGCCACCCCGGGCAGGGGTCTGGTTTGTCCCGCCCTAGAGTAGTCCCTGCCGCAACACTTGCTTAATCGTCAGACAAAAGGTTGACGGCTTCTCTTTCTCTTAATTTTTCTTTTTGGGATCAATAATACTGCGACCACCGGTCGCTCACACTGCTTTCTTCTTAGAATCAATTTTCATCCACCACCGCCTACTCCACGACTAGTACTTAATTAGAAACTTGAATTTACATAAAATAAAATCCTCTCTACGGAAAGCGATTTTCTATTTAAAATCATAGTTAAAAAGAGTATTTTACCTAAGAGGATTAGTGGACGCCCGAATAGAACCCGTTACAATGTCTTTTTGAATAAACAGACAGGTGAATTTAAAGTATCTACAAAAGACATTTATCAAAGATATCATAATTATCTTAAAACTTTATTTGAGCAACTTTTTAATTCGAATACTTTCAGATTATGTAATTTTAAAAAGATAAAGATTTTTCCCCTTGATATTTTTTTTTTAATTAAATCGTCCTTCTTCTGATCTGCCTTTATATTTAGTTGACAAACCTAAACTAGATATTTTTCAAAATCAATAGAGACAATTTTTTAACATTCAGTTGAAAGATATTTCTTCTTTAGAATTTGAGCTTTCACATGGAGCATTATTTTGGTATCACATTTTTAATATAGAAAACGCAGTCGCAAATCCATTTATCAATTCCTACTATTAGTTTGCTCTCTCCCTATATATATATTTATACATCTTGCAAAAATTTTCAGTCTTTAATAAAATACTTTTTATTCCTCCACTCAAGTTCAAATACGTTTCTTTAAACTTGTAGTGGATGACACTTTGTGTTAATACAGTTTTTTTCAAATATTAATTCATTAATTAAATTTAATTAATTAGTTATAGTTTAAGAGATATATTTCAGTCTATATTATTCCACTAGATGGCAGCACCATTGGATAAAACATTTTTTGTCAAATTTTTGATGAAGATATAATTTACCCTGAATAATCATATGCTAGTTAGACGTCAACATTCCTATTACATTGGTTTTAATATAAATTCTGACCTATTATATTCAACTTCAATGAATAAATGTAATAACAAATTTAATGTGGTTAAAATGTTTTTAATGTTAATTTAAAAGTTGTTTTGCCACTTTGTGAGGAATGAGATGTTCTTTCATTCTTGCCTAGAGATGCAGGGGGAAGGGGAGGAAGGCTAGCCATATCCAAAAACAATCTATTTATTGATCACACAATTAGCAACACAATTCAAATAATTTCAAAGAGAAGAGATACTCTCAATTTAAGCAATATGTGGATTAATAACGAGATACGCCAAGTGTGCGAAGATTTTAAATACCGACCTACTTCATTCTAGATCAAATCAAATTACCAGATTATTCCATCACTAATTAAACTGTAGTGAAAAATCGTCGCTTTAATTCTTACACTTCTCCAATATCTGAAATATACTATAAAATAGAATAATTCCTAATCAGTAACAATCTATCCTATCTCCTATAACTTTCTCTTCTCTTCTAGCTAGAAAACCTAGACCATATATAGCCGACCTAATTTAAATAATCAAGGTTTCTTCTTCAGAGTATTTGTTGTGAATAAATTCGAACTGATAGACCATAGATTCCCCAAACGGATTATTTTAAAGGAAGGACGCGGATAGATCCGTCAGAAATTCTCCGTGAAGAAAACGTGATTTATCTGACGGTCTTAACGACCCGATAGAAATTACGTTAAGGGGGTCCGGCACATGAATTTTTGAAAAACTATTTTTTAAAAAATTATAAAAATTAAGCGATGATGTTTTTTAAACCCGGGTAAAATCGGTAGAAATCAAACACTATGCCGAACGGGCCACGAAGTTCGCGGCAGAAAAGTAAAAAGACCTTCAAAATAAAAGGAAGACATATTCAATTGTGAGTATTTTTTGAAAACGTGTTAAAAAAAAAAAGCTTTTGGTATTTAATTTTTTAAATCCCTGATTTTGAAAGAGCGAAGTATGAACATTTTTAGTTCAGACGGTTTATTCATCATAATCATAAAAAATCAATACATAACGATTGAAAAATTTCGATTAAAGATTTAGATAAAACAATACTATTTTATTTTAAAAAATATTAATTTAAAGCAATACATTTAAATGTATTGCAAATAAACTTGTTTAAAATGATGATAACGGAGTAAAAGCGATTAAGTTTTTCAAAAATAATACAGAAATTTTTGTTTTATAAACGGATGTTTAAAATGAATTTTTTGAATTAAGACATGTACAGAAAATGAAACAAAAATAAATTTTTTACTCACATTTCTTCTGCTCGCCAAGTCTGGTGATTTTCATTATTTATAGGCATCTTCTTTTCTAGTGTAACCTATTAGCAAACATGAAGTGCACAGGGGAAAAGATAGTCATTTGGCACCAAACAGAATTTCGCCGCCAAACCCTTGGCTATAGTAAAATTGCGTTCTTTGTTAAAGTTTTAATTTTTTTGAGGGCTTCATTTTTAAGTTAATGCCTTCAAACTTCATATGTCGATTGCAAACTACGGTAATTTTTAAACAAAAAATGAAATATATATATATATATATCCTACATTGTGTGTGTGTGATTAACTCTCGCAAAGTGGGTAAAAACAAAAATAGTTTTTTAAAAACTACGTAATTTTTAAGCAATTTTTTCAATCTTTGTACAGATTACGAATAATATTGTTCTACACACGGAAATAAAGTTTTGTGAGATTATTTTTTATTAATAACGAATTTATTAAATATTTAATTAAAAATTTGAGTGTTTTTTGAAAAATCGTAAAAAAAAAGTTTTTGACATTTTATTTTTTAAATAACTGATTCTAAAAGAGAAAAACATGAACATTTTTAGTGTAGAATATCACTTCATTAACGCTAAAGAAAATTCAAATGGAATGATTTAGAAATCATTTTCATAAAAACGTATCAATTTTGACTCATTTTAGAAAAAATCGTAAAAAATAGAAAATATCATTATTTTGTAAGAAATATCAAACCATATCGTAGTGAAATAAATGATCTTTCCGATTCTGTAATTATTTTTTATCTGAGTCTCCTAGAAAAAAATTAGATCCTGTTTTAAAAACGTCGGGGGTAAAAAAAAAATTCTCACCTCCCGGTTCTTCATTTCGGTTGCGGTGTATTAGTGGAAGAAACAACACGCAGGAGTTAAACAATTTCTTAAGGTTTTTTATTAATATCTTTTTAAGTAATTGCAATATCAGAATATAAATGGTAAAAACGAATTTCTCGGATCATTCCCAAGCTTTTGGTACCTTTGTCGAGTTTTTGCGACGTGCAGTTCGTGAGAATTTAGATATACATACAAACAAAGATAGATAGATTCGTTTGCTTACCTACGAATTTTAATAGTGTAGATGACTAATACCAATCATTTTAAAACTATATACTTTCAAATAAATAAACACCATCTGGTTTTTTCACTAAACTCCTCATCCATTCGTGCTGTGTTGTTAGTGTTACAACTAGTTTTACCTATTTACGCCGCGTCCTTAAACCAGATATTATATACTCTTACATGTATCAATACATAAATACATTCATAAATATATACAATTTTCAAACATACAACATTTTAAATAAACAATACAAGGAATTCTCGCACAATAGCTAAGTCTTATCTTGTAGCAAAACGAATGTAAATAAACAAATGTGTTTCCACCTTTTGGAATAAAATCTTACATACAAAAGTTCATTTTTCAAATAGCAAGAAAAATGTGTAATGGTCTTACCCTTGGGGACGCTTCCTCATCATCTAGTCGACCTAAAGCTGTAGGAGGGAACGATGAATGACCAAGACTATCCATGATAAATCTAATTTATTATTACCAAAGATAATATTCTAGAACAAGCAATCTATAAAGGGTGCCCTTGGAGTGATATAAAGAAAGCAACAAACTTATGGGAATAAGCGCACGAAATCCGAATAGATTAACTTTTAATCAATCCTATCCTATTAATTCTAGATTCACTAATTTAGTCTAGTAGCTAGAACCCGTCCTTTAGTCACGATGAGTAATTCTAATTCTTACCATAGTAACACTGTGTTCAGCTGCTCCGCTCCTTCTGACCTACGATTATTAAACTTTAACTATATATACACTATCTAATTTGCATATCATGGTTTCGTCTTGAGAGGGATTGCTGTGAAATAAACGCGATTGCTGGCTCAAAGATTCCCCAATAGGATTAGTATTTGAAGGTCGCGTAAAGCCCCGTCACAATCCCCTCCAAGAAGAAAACGTGATTCTTTTGAGGTCTTAATGACCCGATAGAAATTACGTTGAAAAAATTTACACTTAAACTCTCAAGAAATCTTTAACTCGAAATGAGCATTAACTTCTACACAACAATACACTACATTAAAAAAACACTCCAAAACTACTAGCTTAGTTCTTTATATCACTCACACAATTTCCCCTTTTACACTTATTATTGAAGGTGTACCCCATTTGGGCGAGGACAGAGGAAAAACCTTTCCCACAGGAAGGGAAAAACCTTGCCGTATACAACAGGTAACTTATACTCTGTTTCACCTCAAGTTGGCAGCGTTGGGAAAGGTAGGGAATGTAAGATTCCGCTTGAAAAAGTAGTTCCAACTAGTTTTGGAATTTAAATCAAAGCAAATGCACAGAAAATTGTTAAAAAGTATCATGTATTATAGAAATTGTGCGTTTAAAGATATATTTTAAGTTAATCACATCTTAAAAGCATTTATTCTTTAATACCTGCGAACGAATACAGTTGAAAACAACAACTTGACTTTTGGCTGACAACAACAACATTTGGCTGAAAAAACCGGTTTTCAAGATTACATTCTTCCAAAGTATTCGCGCCAAATTAACGCCATTTGCTTTGCGACTTGATAGTTAATTAATCAATATTTTTAAACATTTTGAAATGCAAACCCTTAAATATCTCGATTAAATAAAAGGATTATACTATTATCAAAAAACTTCATACAATTTTAAAAAACAAAGTTTTCAAGAGCATTTTTTTTTTTTTTTTGCTCACCAAATATGGAGAATTTTATTTGTTATAGTCACACTCTTTTCCTAGAATAACCCCGTAGCAGCTGTGATTTGGTCCCCGTACCCTTCCCAGCGCTGCCAACTTAAGGTGAAACGGAGTATAGATATTGTAACATTCTTCTTTTCTTTACCAGTTTTACTGTCTTCGCTACTTCAGAAAAAAAATCTTCAATACATCAGGATCAGTCACCCTGAAATGAGAACTGGATTAATGGAAGTACAAAAAAATTTTCAACACTATATACATAAAGAGCCCACATTAAACTTGCACACATATGCTAAATGTCAGTTATTTTTAAACATATAAACACACCATCTGGTTTTTCCAAAAAAAAAAAAAAAAAACTACAATTCCAATCGCGCAGTGCTGTTAGTATTATGGTTCATTTCCTATCTCTCTACGCCGCGTCCCAAAACCAGATATATACTAATATCTATCAATACATGAATACATATGCAATTACATATAATTTCAAAATATTCATTGTAAATAAACAATACAAGGAATTCTCGCATCCCAGCTAAGTCCCAATGAGTAGTAAACAAATGTAATCATTCAATTGCTTTCCCCACGTTGGAATAAATTTACGCATACAAAAGTTCATTTTTCACACAACCAGAAAAATGCACCGCAATGTAGTGTAAAACTTTTTTACAGTAAAAACTTTAACAAATGATGGGAGGCCGAGAGTTCTGGTCCCTTAGATATAATTTTAATTTTGCATCTGCCCTGTTTACAGGAAACAGGGATTAACTTAAAGAATGTGGGTCGTTCCCAGTTCATTGCACTTTCTGGTGGACAAGGTTGTATTCTTACGTGGACTGTGAGTAGCCGTTGGACAAATCAGAGTGGTGGATTGGAACAGTAATAAATTCGCAGCGGATTGTTTCGGAAGTAATGCGGTCAGCTTTAAAAGCGCTTGCACGCTATTTCTCGGGGCTTTTTTCTCCTTTCCTTAGATTACTTGCCAGCACCATTCCGCTCCCACAGGTCTCCTACTCCGCCTACCCCTCACTCAGATAAGTACCGTTTTTTACTTGTTTTAGAATGTAAATTTCAGTATGCCGTTATTCTAAATAAAATTGTGTTACCGCTATACGATCAGACTTTAATTTTAGTTGAGTCATTTACTCTAGTTGTAATCCCATGATCAGTAGGAACCTCGGATCACAAAACAAGACTTGCTTTTTGCAAAAATTCACCTGACTGCCTGTCAGTAAGAAAAATAATGTGAAACAATACAACCTGGCTAAAACTCCTTTCTTCTTTCCCTAACAAACATCCCTGACGCATAAATATGTATTTTTCTTTCCTAAATGACCTGCTATGGGCTTGTCATGAAATTCTCGCATTATCTAACCTTGCAGTGATTGAGGAGTATACACTCTCAGTTCTCCAAGAGTAGTTGCATACTTCGCATAAAATAACAAGCCGTCAACTATCTTAAAATCACGAGACCAGTTCCCACAGACTGTCGCATTAACCGAGCTGTCCTCAGGGTTCTCAAGATATTTATAGATATGATGTAACTCAGGGTCCTGTCGTTGTTCAGCAATTAATTGCTCTCTGGATGAAAGTACCAAATCTCTAATCACTGCACACACAATATTTTCCCCCACTATATTTTCAACCGGATTTCTTGATAATACATCTGCCACCACATTTTGAGCTCCCGGACGGTGTTCCCATTCAACATTAAACTCGGCTAGCTTGAGTACCCATCTGATCATTTGACTTGATAAATTTTTACCATGCGTCAACTTGATCAAAGCCGCATGATCCGTTATCACTTTTACTGGCAGCAGACAAAGGTAGGTACGAAATTTATTCAGAGCCCAAATAACCGCTAAACACTCACGTTATGATACAGTGTAATTTCTCTCCGCATTATTGAGCGTGCGGGAGGCGTACGCTATGGATCTCTGCTCTTGGGTAAGCTCAGCACCGATCCCAATCGAACTAGCGTCAGTAAGCAACTCGAATGGCATATTAAAATCTGGTAATTTTAGTACTGGTGCTTCCATAATCGCCTGCTTAATTGCCTCAAAAGCAACCTGCGTCTCCTCCGACCAACTAAATTTCCTAAATTTTCGTTTTAATTGATAAAGGAGCTCGTAGAGATCTGCATAATTTTTAGTAAATTTCTGATACCACTGGGTCATTCCTAAAAAGAGGTTTTTGGAGGTTCCATCTCAATTATTGCCTTAATCTTAGATTCGTCTGTGGTAATCCCATCTTTGCTAATTACCAGACCCAAATATTTTAATTTCTCGCAACCAAAATTGCACTTATCTTTGTTCAAAGTCAACCCTGCTTCCTGCAACAACCTATATACCTCCCTTAAATGTTCGATGTGGTGTGTAAATGATGGAGATGAAATGGTGATGTCGTTCATATACACACTTACGTACTTCCGTGATACTGGCCTCAGAATGATATCTATGGCTTTCTGAAAATTCGGGGCAGCTCCCGAGAGGCAGAACGGCATGCGCTTAAACGCATAAGTGCCATTCTTAGTTACAAAAACAGTTTTGACTACATCACTGGGTTTTAAAGCCAGCTGAAAGTACTTCGACCGCAGATCTAATGAACTCATGATGTTCGTGTGCGGAATATTAGTGATTAAATCCTCAATGAATGGCAAGGGATATCTAGGGTACTTAGTTATCGCGTTAAGCTTGTGATAATCTACCGCAAATCTATAAACTTCCGGATTATCCGGAGGTAATTCGTTATCCTTGCGACACAATACCACTGGAGATGCATAAGGCGACTGAATCGGTGTCATTGTACCTTCCCTTAACATCTTGTTAACATGACAGTCTATTCCGGTTTATCCAAAAACAGCCCCTTAAAACTACATTGGTGTGCAAAACTTAAACAACAATGTAAAAATTTAGCAGATAGCCATGAAATTGCAGAAAAGGAGGTCTGGAGATCAGTAGAGGGAACACGTAAGTCAGTAGAAACGTCATGCGTATGCAAATATCAGGAACAAAACGTCAGAAGCGATGTGAGCGTACGCAAAACGCGTGATGTCGGCGCGAGCTGCTCAACAGTAGAATGAAATGAAGGACGGAGACGCAATTCACCATATTCTCTGCAAGTGCCAGTGAGTCAGTTCGTGAAATATGGCTAGAAGAAATCATCTGGATGACTTCACACGTGGAAGAATGATCGGAAAGCTGGAGGAGGGGCGTACTGTCACCAGTGTAGCTGCAGAGTTCGGAATCAACAAAAGTGTCGTTTCGCGCGCTTGGAAAGCGTTCCAAACCACAGGTACAGCTGTTAGAAAGGTTGGTGTGGCCGCCCGAGGACGACAACTGCAGGGGATGACCGATATATCATCCTGCAGGCGAAAAAAGTTCGACAGAGGTCAGCAAGCGCCATTGCTCAGAAACTCTGTACAGCAACAGGTCAACAAGTGTAGAGGT
>BMAV01008002.1:63547-93287 GCA_019973955.1 Trichonephila inaurata madagascariensis
TCAGGTATTTATCTGATTAAATTATTATTTAAATTAGATAAGTAATCAGATTTGATCCTATCTCAAGTCACATTATTTGAGATTTAGAAAAGATTAAGTAAAGTATTAGGTCAAATAAACCTCTTGCATTAATTGTTAAGTCAGTTGGTAAATGCCAAGCATTAAAACTAAGTTAAATATATGATACATCGATCTTTAAATTTTTTAAATGATAATCTTATTGAACCAGAATTTAAGTTTGTTGTTTGGATGGAATTGAGTTTTTTGTATTATTTAAATAGTATTTTTATTATTATTCAAATTATATTTTTATTATTATTCAAACTGTATTCTTATTATTATCCAAATTGTATTTTTATTATTAATATGCTTTGTACTTTCATTTTTATATGCTATATCTAATTTCTTTTCAATTCTTATTATTATTTACAATTCCTTTTTTATACGTATTTTGTGTAAAATAATTAGTTCAAATGTCATACCTTGTACCAACACCATCCACTGTATTTATCTTTTGCACGATGGCAACATGTTGTTTGCTTCGAATTGTTTGTGCAGTGTAATATCTCTGTGGAATGTTCAGTTCCTGTAAGGTCCCTAGCTATGAGAGGTTCTCGCCGTACAAAGCTGCTGGCATATACTTAAATCTTTTATAAGCAAAATGAGAGCTTTTAAGTTTTAAAAGCAAGAGTCATTATTTTTTTTGGTCCCGTGAGGCGGAAATTTATTTTAATAATATTTAAACTTACACGTTTAATTTTTTTAAAGAACTTTCCAGTACTATTTAATTTAAACATAAAAGAAAATAAAAGTGAGGGCTATCGATAAGGAATTATTGAATTGTATCAGCAATTTTTCAAGTTATTTGAATGCATAAATAAATAAAATTCTATAAGCTTATAGAATGTCCATGCTAATTTGATAGTTTCAGAAAGCTCAATTAAATGAAAGTCTTTCGTATAAGAACATACACAAGGAGCAATTATTAGAGTGCTTAAATCAATAAATAATTACATAACCTGAATGCTATGAAATATGACTACGAACTATGAGCCTGATTGCTATGTTTAAATTCAGAATTATTTATATGGACAAACTGATTGAAAACTTGGAGTGTTATCGGTAACTTTTTTTAAAATTTTTTTTAAAAAAATGGTTTACAGTATTTTTTAAGTACTGAGTCGCTTTTTGTGTTTAAATTTCTTCGCCTAATTTTTCTGAGATAACCGGAGGCAGAATTTCAAATTACTCATACACTGTCTCTCTTTATTTTCATTATATTTGATATCCATTAAGGTATCCGACTACGTTCGGAACCGGGATTTTGCAAAAGCGTATAAATGGATAGTATTTATGATATTTAGTGTCACTTAGATTAGAATACATGTATAAAATTGTTGTAAGGACATTTTGACAAAAAAAAATTCTTTAAATACAATATTTCGGCAAAAAATTAACTTAGAATAACCTTTTTCAAAATGTTCTCCCTTTGTGAAAAATGCTTCTATTATAATAATATTTTGCCTGTATATAGCTCAAATCTCTGTACAGTGGCTCAACTAGAGTTTTTGAAATATATAACTTAGAAGTGGGTTTATCCATATTTTACGACAACAGAGGGGAGAAATTTTAAGAAAAAAACGCCACTAATTATTTCAATGGGTTGTAAATCTGAAAATAACATGAATTTTTCAAAAATAATAGTTGAGTCTCTGTACAGAAGTCTGAGCTATCTACAGGCAAAATATTATTATAATAGATGCGTTTTTCACAAAAGGAGAACATTTTGAAAAAAGGTTATTCTAAGTTAATTTTTTGCCGAAATAGTGTATTTAAATATTTTTTTTTTGTCCAAATGTCCTTAAAACAATTTTATACATGCATTCTAATCTAAGAGACACTAAATATCACGAAAAGTATCCATTTATGCGCTTTTTTAAAATCATGGTCCCGAGCGTAGTCGGATACCTTAACATGCAGAGGCTATCATATTTTACTATATACACCGACTCTCAAAAGTGATCAAACACTCATAAGTGATACACCCAAGTTTATCATATCATTTATTTTTATTCGAGTTGATCCATTCCTTCTGATATAAAATGAATTAAAAAATTTTTCGATTGTATCGCTATGTTAAATAAACTATCCCCTTAATTTTCAAAACATTCAAGTGCCTATTTATGGAATAATTTAAGATTTTACAAACTTAATATTATAAACAGATTTATAAATTACAAATTTTTACGAAAATTTATTCATTTTTCGGTTTGAAAATATATTTTAGAAATTTTAACTGAGGCTCTCGTACATTTGGAGAAGACAGTCTAAGACATTGTTATGCTCGTAAGTCACTGTAACGTAGCTTCTTATTTGACCAATGTGACGTTCCCACCACACAGCTGTGAATCGGCTTCTTTTGTGGAAATGATCACACTTGCAATGACACCTGCACCCTTAAAATATTTCGCGGTCTTATCTTGAACATCGCCCTGGCAACCTTTGATACCCCAAGGAACTCCCCTATTCCGCCCACTAACTGGATGCAACCGGAGGATAAAGGGGCCGACCGCTATGATCCCGAAGTCCACTGCCGTATTGCGGCCCATATTAACTTACGGATGTCCTGTGTGGGGATATGCAGCTAATTCCAATATTAAACTCTTAGATAACGCTCAAAATTCTTTTATTAGAACAATTAGTAAAACGTGTAGATATACAAGAAATAGAAATATATATAATGCTCTTAAAATTCTAACTTTTAAAGCCCATATTCAAAAGCTAGGTAAAAAATTCTTTGAAAGTTTACCTAACATTAATAATATTAACATTCACACAATCTTGAGAACTACCATCCTAATTTCAATAAAAAAAGGCCCAGAAGAATTCTTCTGGATTCGTACAATCCTCCTTAATAGTAGTTCTCTGTCATTCCCATGTGGGAATGACCCCATCAATAGCTAAATTCTCTTTTTAATTTCTTAACTTTATTTAATTTTAATTTTATTTCTCTGCGACCCACACAGGCTTCCAACTTAATTGTAATATCTCTTTGACACCAGGACAGCGAATAGAGTATTCACTCACCGATACCTATCGACCAATGGCAGACGAGCTTTCGCCTGCCTGCAAGAATTTGGAATTTACTTCGAGACCGCTGAAACCAGCCAGCTTAGTCCCGCCCACTTTCCACATCCATTCACCAACCAGGACTCTCACAGGTTATAAAGGCTACACAACGTTAAGAGCCCAATACACTCAGTATGGGACGGAGGAACGCTTCGCGTTCCAGTTCAGAATGATGTCCAGCGTCGATCCCGAAGTCCAGGGAGTGCAGAGGGAAAATGGGAAGTGGTCTGAAAATTCTCTCTTCGCTGAGAATGGACACAAAACTCCTCCCTCACAAACAACAGAATTTGAACTCTAATAATCTAACAAGTTTAATAACTTCAATGTATAATCTGCAAATAATAGCCGTGACGTAAATAAACTAAATATTTAAATTAATTAATATAATGCTACCTTTATTCATCTCAAACCTCACACCAGCTACCTCTTTTTGGTTTCCCAACACCCCAAGCGAAAAGGCGCACTAAATGGTCTTCTTACTTTACAGAGAATGGTACAAAGGCCGCATTTGTGTCAGCTGCCGTCCATTCATTTGTTTCACTTAGCTACATATGTATGGAAAGGATGGTTCACTATTATGAGGAGGAGGGGTAGGAAATTTGTATTAGGCGTCGGAGTCACATGTAGATTTATAGCCAATCCATATGACTTTCGACATGTGAGGACAAAGGGAGGGGCAGGTCCAGACTGGACCTTGTCTTGTAAGAACCAATGATTTGGGGGCAAAGTCTGAGGGGGTCATGTGCTAGTCCATGTCCCTTCCTAACAGGAAGGGAGGGGAAATGAAGAGGTGTGAGATAGTCCTGTCCTCAGAAAGTTTAAAAAAACGAAACGGGAAGTGAAAAGTAGACCAGCGAGGCCGAAGCGAAAAAGAAAAGGCGAATTTTGATCGTCTCTTTTGGTTATATTTTTTTTATCTTCCGCATTTTTTTTAATTATTATTTGTCAAGGAAAAGGGCCTACTTGACGACGATACGACTAAGAATCTGATAGCTATATGCATCAAGTCAAAAACGGTTTGTTAACTTACGATTGAAATTATAATGAAAAAAGTAATATAAACGATTTTTAAGTCAATTCCTACTTAGGTGAACAAAGGAAAAATTTATTTTAGTTACTTTTTATTAAATAATTACAATTACATAAACATGTATATACACATGACAGAATCGCAATATTAATTGACAAAATATAAAGCGATATTTCTTGCAATTTTCCATTTTCCTATCTATATATGGTGTTAAACTATTATCTTTATTTGTTACTATTTCTTCATTAATTAACTTTAATTATTCCAGTGAAACATTATGGTAAAACGAAATCACATTTCTCAGAAATTAGGCCATCCCAGGTAGGATTCGAACTCATGACCTTTGGATGAGAAGTCCGACTCGCTATCCATTGCATTATAGGGACACAACGAGCAATTTTCCTTTTTTATATATGGTGTTGGACTATTATTTTTGTTTGTTACTATTTATACATTAATTAAATTTAATTAATGAATTAATATTTGAAAAAACTCTATTAACATCAAGTGTCATCCACTACAAATGTAAGGATCTCGCCTCCACGCCTAGAGATGTGGGAGAAAGGGAAAGAAGACTAGCCATGTTCAAAATTACTTAGTTTATTTGAAACACAAACCACAACACAAGTTAGATCAATCAAAACTAAGAGATGCACCCAATTTAAGCAATATGAAGACAATTAACTAGGTATGCGAGGTATGAGAAGACTTTAATTATCAGTAACACTTGCTTCAATTCAAGTACACTGCCTTCTAAGCTATATAATCTATATTCAATCTCTAGTGACAAATCGTCACCTTAATTATTATAATTATCAATTACTAAGTGTCTGCGTTACACTTTAAATTTGATTAATCACTGCTCCGTTAGCAGCCTATCCTATCTCTCTCCTTCTAACTAGAAATCCTAGACTTTATATAGTAGTCTTAATTTGCAAGTTCACGTTCTCTTCTTCAGAGGGAGCGTTCTAATAAAATAGTTTTTAGGGACCAAAGATTCCTCAAGAGGATTTGTTAGTGAAAAGTTTGCAGATAGAGCCATCACACAAGTTAAAAAAAATGTACTTGAACTTGAGTGGATGAATAAAAAGTATTTTATTAAAAATTGAAAATTTGAACAATATATATATATATATATATATATATATATATATATATATAATGTGTGTGTGTATAGGGAGAGTGTGAACTAATAGTAAGAATTGAAGAATTAAAGTTGTGTGATCTATCTCGCTACACAAAAATTTAATTGCACTTGGGATTGCTACGTTACAATGCAAACAAAAATATAGAATATTGAGAACAATAGGACGTAACATAAAAAAAGTTCTTGTTCATTGAAATTTTTTTCTCATTTATTGTAATCGAATAAATTTAATTTAAAACTGTGTGGGGTAAATCCATTTGTTCTTAAACGCAAAATGTGAAGAACAAACTAAGATATTAAATTTCGAATTAAATATCTTAAAACTACAATCACGAGTTATTGATTAATTCCTCAGTAATTACATTTAATTATAAATTAATTTTAATCATTATATAAAAAAGTTCTTTTTATCGCATTATCGAATTTTTAAAAAAGAAATGAAGCAGTCCTTGATTAGAGTTTTACAAATAAGACCTAAAAGTTATTAAGTTTTTTTAAACAGATAATCTTAAATTAAACTTTTAAAAAACATGGAAATGAATAATTAACAAAAAAGTGAACAAAACCAGTTGAATTTTGAAACTAAAAAATCGAAGTATTTTAAAATAAGAAAACGAGAATCTATTCCGAGAACCACGGCAGAATAACAAAATAGCATAGAATCTTTTTTTTTTTCTTTAGAAAAATACAACTTATTCAATCTGATCAGAAACTGGTACTACTGAAACGCGTTCCAAGTGACTGCCCCTGCAGTTTTAAGCGGACAACCTAAAAACATATTGAGCTTCGAATTAACAGGTGCACAGTTTTCGAACGCAGAAAATCTCTTTTCTTACGCTTCAAGTCCTGCGCCATTTCTTCATGGACACATTTCTTAAACAAAGAGCAAATATCGACAAAATGTCGAGGTTATTTTAAGTTGTGTTTCCTTATTTTATTACTGAAGTCTTCGAATAGAAAACAACAGGGAATATATTTAGAAAACAAAGATACGAAGTGTAATTTCTTAATTGATGGATTGTATAATAATGTCCCAATCTTCTAAGCAATATAGTGCGTGTCGCAGGCTTGTGTTCTGATGTTACTGGAGATCTGTCGAGGAGAGTATCTAAAGCAGAGATTTCTAAACGTTTTTGTCTCACCATGTTTCGGTGTTTCACCATCTCTTGCCATGTTTTTCGGTATGGGGTAGACCCCTGCTTAATTAATATTGAATTTTTGCAATTTTATCAACTTAAATGTCTTTTTGGCAGCCAGTACTCTACTACTACTACTACTTTAAAATAATTAATTTATAACTAATGAAGTATATAATTAAAAGTTTAAAAATCATATGTTAATTAATTAAATTAAAAGTTAATTACTATATACAAAAATAACTGTTAAATAAAATAACCAAACTACACACAATTGATTTTAATGGGAGGGATGAATCTGGCGCTACAATAACAAATTTTCAACATTTAGTATCAATCTTGTCAGGTTTAATCTTAAATCTCCTCTGTTAGTAGTGTCCAGTTTCTTTTTTGTTTTGGAGATTGGCAACTGCGCTGAAACTCCTTCTTACTAGGAAAAATAATTAAAGACTTCCTCACGATATTCATAATTCGGGACAAATAACAGGTTTGTCTTTTTAAAGCCGAAATTGCTGGCATCCGTTTCTAAACTTTAAAATCTTCATTAGTGCATATCACAATCAGTTCCTGTTGTCATGTGACATTTTTTTTTCTCAATATGACCATATAAATTCATTGCCTATCGTGGTATTACCATAGTCAAAGCACTCTCAAACCCGGTTTCAAAATCTGAATAAATGGCAGTTAAATGTTGAACGTAGGTTAAAACTTGCTGACAGATTGTCTGGGTTAATTTGAGAAATTCTGGAACTCCGGTATTATACTTCTTTAGTTTAATTCTGGAAAGAAACGCTGAAATGGATCTTGTTTTAATAAAAAATTTATGCTGTCACCCTGTACGGGCAAATAAATCTTATTAAATTTAGTAAATAAATCTGTTAAATAAGTAAAATTTGGTTTCAACTTGATTAAATTTTCTTTTAAAATTAAAGTCCCTATCTAGTTTAATGAGAGCCAATATCACATAGACTCCCACTTACACCTCATGGACCCCCAAATTATTTTTTTTTGCTGACGTGGACCCCTTGAAGATCAGCATAGACCCCTGGGGGTCTATATAGACCACTTTGGGAATCACTGATCTAAAGCATATGTTAAATCTGTCGAGCTCAAAGTGCTCCCGTTAAAAGTTTCCACACTATTTCTTATTTTATAATTGGGGAACACAAAACCCCTCGAAATTTGCTTTTTTATAAGTACAATCTGCAGGCTAGGAAGAATGTTTCATATATCTTAAAAGAATTTCTCTTTCATATTTTCAAAAAAATTTCATTTTCGTATTTTTTCCCCCAAACGGTTGGGGATTATGTGTGTGTGTGTACATATACATATGCTCAGACAATTTGAAGCATGGTGTAATTCTTAGTCTTACATTGCAATGGGGACAGAGATAATATCAGCTTTTTTAGATTATCTTTCCATTTTCATTTCATCTCAAGCAACAAATTACACATTGCCTGTTCTTTATCGAATATTTTCAAGAATCTAAACTTCTGCCTTCAATGAAAAATTCCCAGCTTCCCCCCGAAGAAAATCTCGATTGAGAAGCATTTCAGTGTCCTACAAACATGTCATAGACAAACTGTATCTCCTAAAAACACACACACTAGCACTAATAATTTCTCTATAAAAATTAAAAATATGTGCAAATCAAATGTAGAAAGAAGGAAAATATCAGTGCCCGTACATTGCACGGCCAGACCATTCAAGGGGTTAAATCTGTCAAGGTTCAATGTCCTTCCGTTGGTGTGGTATTTTGGAAAGAGGGATGCCAGCTCAAGTGTCATCCTCATCTCTTGGCTCAAAATTACGAGGTTCATTACCAACAGCCTTCATGTTGCTTTATAGCGCGACGTTAATATAACTTTCCCTCAAAGCAGGACGTGACCTATTGGTAGACCTCGTAATTTTGAGTTTCGGACAAGGACGACACATCAGCTGATATCCCCAATCTCGAAACTTCCTTCGACGTGAAGGCTTTGAAGCCTAAGCAGATTTAATATACTCTATACCCGGGGTGGGCATTAAGACTATCGCGATGGACCTGCGGACCGCCATTTTGGTGACCTCCTTCACTAAAACCTAACAACCATTTCATCATATGAAGGTCCAGAAATATTTTAAATATTTGGAGGGGGAAAAAATCGAATCATAAGAATAAATTTCGTTAAATAGTAATTACACTTCGCTATTTGGAGGTTATTTTACGAAGAAAATCGTAAAATGTTCTTGATTACAGGAAAAAGTTCGCTAAATAGAGAAATTCGCAAGATAGAGTTTCGTAAAATGGAGGTCCAACTGTATTGTAGACTTTCTTTTAGCTCACTGCACCAACGTTTCTGGGTGGATTGCAACACCTTGAAAAAATTAGAAGTAGCCCGTACCCTGGAAAAATCTGCCAAAGACAGAAGCAATACATACCAAGAGTTCGTGACCCTAGTCACTTGGCTACCACAAAAAAGAAGTCTCTTGGAGTAGGATATGAAAAAGTGGAAGCTTGGTCACACATAATGCGGTGGTGTACCCAAAGGTGGAGTTTGGAAGTTCAACCCCTTCCGTAGATAAACAGATTTTTAATTTTTACCACAGAGGTTACGCTCTGGCGCTTTCGTCTGAGTGTTTTTCAGAATGTAAGCCCCTCTCCCTCAATAAAAGGGGTACATGTACGCTCCTGGGCCAATATGAGTAATGGCATACAAATGCTCAAATAAATTTGTTCTGCTGTAAACAAGCTGTCTGTTTTTCTTATACTTATTTGTTTTATGCGCGGCAAAATTGTAAAACAGAAAACAAAAAGAAATCCTAATTTCATTTCTAAAAAAAAATAAAAAAATAGCTATTATATTGGTAGAGTATTTATATTTATAGAACCTTTTTTAAATTTTTCAACAAAAAATGCAACATCCGTGGTAAGGTAATTGATTAGAGTTAACTCATGCACGAAAAAGACATAGTAATTCACACATTTTTTTTTAAAAAAAATTTACATGATTTGGAAAAAAAAGGAGAATGTTTCATTTGAATTCATTCTTAAAGTAATGAGATTTCTGAGGAAGCTGTGAGACGAATTATGATTATGTAGGATAGAAATGATACGCTAATAATGATGGCTTAATGATTAAAATTATCAATCATGTAGTAAGTTAATAGTTTCAAAATTCGTGATGATTCTAATTCACTCTCTCAAGCTGTAAAAAGGGACAATGCCTTTCATTTAAAAAATATAATGAATTCTCGAAAGAGAAGCTACTAATATAAATTCTATGAATTCGTTTACTAAATCGAAATACTTGTAAAAAAATGGAGGAACTCATTATTTTGACTGAAGGCAATTTTGATAGTTATCTTGCTTTCTTCTCATTTTTTATAACCGGTCTAATGAAAATCTAGACTCATTCGCAGCTTCTAGTTAATTTGCAGTTGCTCCAACTGATAAAAGAACTTAAAAGATACGAAGTAAAATTACAAATCTATGCAGACTTTAGTTGTAACTAATTCTTTAGCTCAAAAGCTTTATGGTGTTGACATTAAAAACGGCAAAAAAAAAAAAAAAAAAAATCTGAAATCATAAATACATTAAAACACATAAAAGAAACGGATATTCCTTTAAAACCCGAATTATTTTTATCTTCAAATACTAAATTCTTCTAGTTATTAATACTATATGGACCCCAATGATATTGGGAAAAATAATTAAAAAATTCCCACTACCCCTCCCTGGAATGTAAACGGCACCCGCACGATCGTGAGGGTTGGGCGTTATCTGTGAAATAGGTCACTCATGAAATTTTACGAGTTATACATTTTTAGCTCTAAGTTGATAGAAGAAATAATCTTAATTCAACTAAAATTGTTACAAATAAGGAAATTATTGATGCATAATTAACTCTTTTATTAATTCATTATTTATTTACTGCAAAAATCTTTTGTTTAGTTCTTGACAAGTATAAATAACCTTTGCACTTTTCACTACATGTTTTCGAACTGCTTTCGTAATTTTCAAATCTGCACTTGTGCGAGGCCTTGAAATGTCATCAACACATCAAAAATAGCTATACATGTCAAGCATTTTATCCTGGAATGGCCAGGATAAAAGCCATGACATGTATAGCAGGTGAATTATAACGCTTCGATCTTTTTGCGAGTGGAACTACAACACTATTATCTTCATCGTCAGTTAAAGTACTTTAGTTAGTAGGTGGAGAGGCTGATAACGCTTCAACTATCTCTAACTTAAATTTTAAGTGATCCATTTTGATTTTTAGAGGAATTTTATTTTATATTGCATCTTGTTTGCACAGAAACGAAGAATTTGCAACAGCTAAATCAATGTAATGAATCTGTTCAAGAGACTTTTATGGTAAAAAATGATACAAAATTGTCTTTCCATTTCGAATATTCCCATGTGTTTCTTCATCGCTCTCATCTGAACTTGATTCTCCTTGCAGTATACGCGATTCATATATTTTGTTCGCAGCATTTTCATCATCCGAGAGATCACTAAGTTCTGATCTAAGTTCAATCTGATTTATTCATCAATTGAAAAATTTCTTCTGTAAGAATTCTTCTCCTTTTAGACACCAGAAAAAGTTTTCGGTTAAAAGTTAACGCAGTATTCCATGAAAAATAGTAAAATGTATCAGAAAATTTTATTATTTAAAAATATTTATATATTTAAACCACACCTTACTACCTTCGGAATACCCAGATTTTTTTGGGAGGGGGGAGAAATATGGATGCAGATATATGTGGAGAGGATAAAAATGCCATACTCCCCTCAACAAATGTATGGAAAAGAAAATTAATGGCAAACAGAAGAGAGAGAGAAAAAAGGGCCCATCCATGGCGACCCCCCCAAAAATTTGGTATTAATTATATAGCTATATATTTCATTTTTATGTAGGCTTTCATCAAAATTATTGAAACAGAAAAGAAAATTCGCATGTTAAGTACTTATCTTTACAGTTGCAGTGACTCAAGTAACGCCCAACCAGCACGATCGTGCGGGTAACGAAATCTTGAGCCCTAGAAGCCACATTAATAGAGTGTAATCAATATTTTTTCTATTTTACAATTATTTAAACATTAATATAAAATTTTGTATCCAAGCAATTAGAAATATATTATGATAATTACCTTTTTACGACAGATAAAAAGAAGACGTGTTTTCGTTGTATTTGAAAACAAAACTAGATTTGCCAGCTGAAAGTAAAACATGTAACACAAACATCGTCTGTTGATAAAAAGTAACACTTTACACTTTCTTCAATCCGGTTCAATCATTAAATTCGCGATTTTCTTGCATACGACTATTCCAGAAACAAAAACGTATAAGAATATCTAACCCACATGATCGTGCGGGTTGGGTCTTAAAGGAATATACATAAGTAATCTCTGAATATAGCCAATGAATAAGAAACATTTAATATTAGTAAAAATTACTTTGTCATTATTATTCAAAGAATTTTAATCTCTCAATGAAATACAAATTTTTCGTTAAACGCAATATCTGTACAAATTCTTGTAGCTTATAAATTTCTTCATATTTATAATATTTAAGAAAATCCATACTTTGCACTAAGAAGAATTTTAATTTTCCTGAACCCTTATTGATTCATTTTACACAATTATTGCTCAGTCAATTTGCCAACAGTTAAATAATTAACAGTTTAAAAATTCTATTATTCATAGTGTTTTTGAAACAAATAATTATGATTGGAACTGCAAATACAGAAATCTTATTTGAAGCCACAAATAATTTTGAGTGTTATAAAACATACAAAAAAAATCCTACAAAATCTATGCAATTTATTCTTCATAATATTGATTCAAAATATCATTTATTTGTGTGCTGCATTAATAAACACTGCACTCTATAGAGTTTAGCTCTCTGTAGCCTGTAGCTCACTGTAGCCAAGGACATCTTAAGACTCTTTGAAGCCCAGGGCCCAGAGAAATCTTGAGGCCCCTATGCAAAAGTAGGCCATACCTGAGATCTTTAAAAGTAGACAGTATATATATCATGCATTGTCAAATACTCGTTCAAACAGTAATTTGAAACAAATAAATGTGTACGACTCACAATATCAAAAACCTATGCACAAACCGGCTCACCCAAGGACCACCTTTTGACTAAATGAGTCGAATGATTGTTTATGGTATTAGGCCTAGGCCTAGACATGGACAACGGTCATCACATAATAATACATTCTTACCACTTTTGCCAATTGATGTGCAGTTTGAAATTCCCTGTTTTTCGAAGAATGTGTACGAGAATAATATTTGACCATTAAAATTATCCGGATCATGATCTTATTAAGACAAAATCCAGAATGAAACGAGGCCCCCACCGAGAGCAAAACCCTGGTCCCGGGCCCAGTTTGCCCATGCCTTAAGACGTCCCTGTCTGTAGCGTGTAGCTCTCTGTGTAGCACTACATAGCAACACGAGAGCTAATGGCGTTGGATTTCGTAATTTTTAACCACGAAGACAGTATATGAGCTGGCATTCCATACCCCAAGCTTCCACGCCAAGCCAATATGAAGACTTGGAGCTTCTACAGATTTAACGTACATCAATCCTACTCTACAACGGATCTTCAGTGGCATCGGGACTTGGACACACAATTCGACAACGCCGGCCATGAATTATCGTCTATGAATACTTGGCTGCTGAGACCATTCATTCTTCAGAGACAGATATTTTTATTCCGGTTTTAAGTATTATTGTCTCTATGTCTTTTAAATATACAACGATACTTTAAATGAAAAATTAAAAACAAAGAGTTCTCAAGAAAGGTAATCCGGGTCATTTTTGAACATTATTCGTTTTACTTTTTTAAGATGATCGGCCAAATTAAACATGGAACTAAAATTTTTCCTATACGAGCTAAAAAAAATTTGGAATTCATGAAAAATGTCTTTGAGTTGCTTAAATAAATTAAAGAGAATATTGAATGAACTATACAATATATGGCAGAAAAATTTGCATGATTTTACGAAATGCACGCATAAAAGTAAATTACATTTTTAATTACTGAAGCTAGTTAGTCATTAGAATTATTAAAACATGAAATAACTGCATAAAATTTGTTGAAATGGTAATTTTATATTTTATATATATATATATATAGAAAGAGAGAGAGAGAGAAAAAATATAGATAGAGAGAGAGAGAGAGAGATAGATGAAATAGAGATTATATATATAATATATTTGTAATATATATAACAGTTTAATAAAGCACAGAGATATTTTCAAATTTATACCACTATTTATAACAAAAAGAATGGAGAGATAGTAGCAAAAAGAAACATTTAAGTAAATTTTTAATCCATAATTTTGACATTACATAAAATTAATCACATTTTTTCATCTTAATCATTTCTAAAATTTATATGGTTTCCTTTCTTATCCTAGGGAAAATTTCGCCAATTCAGAATTACTAGTAATAATAATGAATTCATTTTAGAAAAATTAGCAACCCTAATACAAGGCGCCAGTATTATTGACGTCCGAACTTACTAATTTAATTTTAAAAAAAGAATTTTTAAACATGTCAGAAACTTCAAACGGAAATATTTCCTTGAAAAACACATAGAGACAACACCAACCTTCAAACAAACATTTTAAACTTTCAACAGAAGACGAAATAAAAAAAAAAGTTTCTTATATAAAAGCATGTAAAGGTTATGGCATTTTTGCTTTTTAATAATTTCAAATAATAAAGCTAAAATATTAAACAATTTAAAAGAAAAAATTTTCATGTTACCTGTTATAATGGACATTGAATTTCCTGAAGAGTATACGCCGAGTTATTTTTAATAATCATTATTTTAAATGATTCTTGTAGAACAATACTGTATTTTCAATAGTTTTATTATAAAAATTCAACTTCCCTTTGAATTGTTTCTCTATAATGCATGTATACGAGTATATATAAACAGCAGTAATGAAGTAATATCCAAATAAACAAATTTCACGTTTAATTTTTTGTTAGGAAACAGTAGTTATAAGATATTAAAAAAAAGTATTAAAATTTTACACTAATAATAATTATTATTAAAAATAAAATAAACTAGAGTTAATTCATATTGAGCCTTGGAGGAACTTTAATGCAGATTTCGCTCCTACTGAAATATTTTGTAAATAAAGAACACATTACTTTTGAAAAAATAGTTAGAACGGGGCACAGCGGCACGCGTACCATTAATGGCACGTGACACAATATTTTTGGCACGCGAGTGATCAAAATGGTTTGCATTTTATTTCAAAATTTCTAAGTTCACAATCAAGTATTATGAATAAACGCGAGTGATCGGTCACTAGGCGGCAGGGAGCATACTCGTTTATTATTGTCTTGACTTAGTTGCGTCGAAGACCACAATTGCTTATGATTTAAAATTTGTCTAGCATAGAATAGTCAATTTCATTGACACAACAGTATTTTAAAAGTTATCTGTGTTATATTGACGATTTTTAACTGTTATTTAACATGGCTATTTCAACAAAAGTGCAAGAGAGTAAAGCTGCATTCACACCAAGGCTGTCAGCGTCGAGCGTTGAGCGTCTAGCCAATCAGTGACTTCATTTTGGGCAAAATGAAGTCTCTGATTGGCTAGACGCTCAACGCTCAACGCCGACAGCCTTGGTGTGAATGCAGCTTAAGTGTAACAGAGAATTTCAAATTCGGTGGCCCAAGAAACATGGCATTATTAGTAAAAGCAACAAAGCGGTGTGTGTTTTATGTTCTGGAATAGTGGTATGCAGAACATCGTCTGTAAAACGGTATTTTGAAACAAATCACAAACCCTCTTGTCAAAAAAAGTCAAACACAGCAAAAATAGTTAATTGCTCTTAGAAACAGGCAGATGACTCCAGTTCAGCATGCATTCTACAAAAAGTAAAATAGTATAGTCCTAATATAAATTATTCATCCATCCAATCTGCATCAACAAAAGTTACACTAATGTTACTTTAATTTGAATTACAAGTATAACTAAAACATTTATAACCTATACATTGGAAAAGGTATTTTTTTGTATCAAATAGAATTGTGTATTGTTAGTACTTAGTTTTATTATTTTCCCAATAATTACAAGTCAAAACCATTTGACGGCACGTCTTTTCCTCATTAAACACTTAAAACATTTTATACTTTAGACAATCGTAGCTAATTGTTTCAAATGTATTCGATGGTCATTCCATCATTAAATATTTTGAGATTTTTACTGTATTTTTTTAAGTCCTGATATATCTTTAAAATAGATAGACATCAAATCTATGAGGCATGCTCAAATGAAAGTGATTTAAAGCGTTGCTTGCGAACAGTTTTCAATGTATTTTCGTAAAATAAGCGTGATAGTGAAGGCGTATGTACCAAGCACCCGCAAGCAGTTTGTGAAAACTACATTTGTGAGGACGTGGCATTCCTTTAACAATGGCTGGAGTGGATGCAACTGCGTCCAAAATGGATCAGAGAGCTGTAATAAAGTTTTTAACACTGGAAGGCAGTGGCGTAAAGTACACCCCCGCATTGCAGGGGGGCAAGGACTCTATGGGGCCTAAGGCTTGATTGACGCAAAGTACGTATTTCGGCTTGGGGCCCACAACCTGAGTGAACAGGTGGCCCTTATATTCTCCGTTACGCCACTGCTGGAAGGGTGTAAGTCAATGTTGACTGTGTACGGCAACACGTGTGTGTCATAGTCCAAAGTGACGAAGTGGACGAGAATGTTTATCGACGGTAGACATGAGCCAAAGGATTTGCCGCGACCTAGTCAGGCGCACAAAGTTGAGACAGAGAAGCTGATTTCGAACATTGACACTGCAATTAAGGGAAATCGATGTTGAAACATTTGAAGGAGGAAGGTTAGTTCTGGGTACCTTCCGTTCCGAACGCGAGTACTTAACCAATCACGCCAAAACGATCGTCTTCGCGTGATGTTGGTACTAGTTCATATAGATATCACACCGCCACACATTTCTGACATTACAAATACGTTCAATGTGTTTCCACCGGTACTATTCACAATTCTGAACAACATTCTGAAGTATCGAAAAGTTTGTTGCCATGGGTACCCTGCCTGCTGTCTGACCACCACAAGAAAAAGTAAATGGGTCTGAGTTTATAGCATGTTTCGCGCTACAAAGATGACGGTGGCGACTTTCTGTTGCACATAGTGGCAGGAGATGAAACTTGGTATCATCTTTTCCAATCAGAAGAGAAGTTCGTCGGCACTCAATGGAAACATCCCGTCTCACCTAGGCCCAAAAACTTCAAAGCTCAGCAGTCAGCCAGAAAGATGATGGTATTTTTAGACATTCAGGGAACCCCATTATACTGGAGTTTAAGAAGTTAGACATCTCCATCAATGCCCAACTGTATGCTCAAACACTTGATAAGCTGCATAAGGCAGTGCTTCTCAAACTTTCTATACTTGCGACCCAATTTTCAATCATAATTTTCATCGCGCCCCCCTCCATACAATAACATGTAATGAATTCAATAATAATATACTTTGACGTAAAGCTACAATAAGACTAATTATAAACCGTACAAATTATCAAGAAAAGTATTTAATTTTGCATATAATTTTATGACATTCCCATAAGGTCACTGCTAATTATTACACTTGTTCTTAACTTATCACTGTTAAATTAATTATGAAATACATTGCGCAGTACTGATACATTTATAAGTGTATTATATCAGTGTAAATTTGTATTTTATGATGTCAGAATGTATTTTGTTTTGCTTCCTTTCAGTAAGTTATTAATTTTTTTAAAAATAATCTTTTGTTTTCGACTTTTCGATATACTCGCGCCCCCCTTGTAGGGTTACCATGCCCCTCTAGGGGGGAGCGCCCCACAGTTTGAGAAACACTGGCATAAGGCTATCAAAAATAAACCTCCAGTTATATTGTCGCCAGATGTCATCATTCTGCATGGAAATGCAAGGCCGCATCTCACTGATATATGTGTCGTGGCACTGGCCCGTAAAAAGTGGGAAGTTCTGGAACATCCAGCTTACAGCCCAATTCTGTCGCCAGCACATCTTTGGACTGTTGAAGAAAAGACAAATGGGTCAACGATTTACACCGACGATGACGTAAATAAAGGCTGCAATTCTGAACTGCATGATCTACCGACATTGTTCATCGTGGACGAAATTTCTTACTTTCCTAAGCAATGAGAGACCTGCCTAAACGCCATGGCAGGATGATTTCTTTTAACAAATTTTGAATGCATTTCAGTCATTAGTTGTTGTTTCTATCTATGTATCTGTCTCATTTCTGTCCCGGCGCATCTTATGGATAAATACCTCTAATCATTTTCATTTGAACATCCTTATAAATCTTGCTTAAACAGCCTTCGAAATATTAGGAATTAGTCTAATTTCAGCTCTTAAATATATTTAAAAATTGTTAAGTTCTTATAAACTCCCATTTTTGTACTGAAAAATGCACTAGAAATACGTAAGTTTTATATTGCCTTAAATACCCCGAGGAAAATTTAACCATTGAATTATTCATTTTATATAGGTTGGACACCCCACATCCTTGCAAGTTTTTTACATTACAATGATGAATCCAAATTGAATGATTCGAATAAAATATAATAGTAAACAGTATGTATCATTTGGAGAATAAAGCTGCAAAAATAGGAAAATACCATACGTAAAATGATAAAAAAATTAATAGATTTATTAGTAAATTTACATTTTTTTGTTTTTATTTTAGTGAACTTTCGCTTAAAAATTAAATCTTCATTGAAAGTGTGAGATGAGATATACATAAAACTATTGAATTCCTTTGATTATTGGAAATCATAAATATTTACATAATCAATTTACCTGATTGGGTATAACGATCCAATATGAACTTGACGCAAAAATGGAAGAAAGTCTAACGAAAGAGCAAATAAATGTACGCTAGATTCATATGTGCGTAGTGAAAAATCAAAAAAGGAAATTTAAATATGCTAAAGGTGTAATCCTAAGTCTAACCTATGAATGTAATCTTCTATATGTGTGTGAAACAGTTTACTTCATTTACGAAATCGTTATACAAAGGAACTGTCCTAAATGTTGAAAAAATAAAATTCTCTAAACATTTCCATGGTCTGTAATATTACTAATAGCTTGAAGTTTCGGATAACTCCAAACGATAGTTATTATAAACGTGAAGGACAAATTAGAAATAAAATAACTAGAGCAAACGATTATTTTCGCCACAATAAATTCTATTTATCGAGAGCATCAGTGATTCGTTAAAGTTACGTAATTATTCCACGGAAATCAAACATCGAAATAAGGGTCAATTTTTATTCCTATTTAAATGTAAACTCATCTCTTTTTCCGCAAACGTAACTCCTGATTAGAATCACCCTGAACTGAGAGGTCACATGAGAAAACTGGATTCGAATAGAACTTTTTTTTCTTCCCCCTTTTGATTTTTCTCCTTTTCCATTCGTTTATTTCTCCTCATTGAAATGCAAAATGGCGAAACAAACGGGCTCTGTAGCAGTTCGCTGGCGAAATGATAATTATATCCTGTAAAACGAGCTTTAAATGCGCAAGGATGTGTTTACTTGTTACAGTTTTTTTGGTCTTTTCTCGTTCTTTTTTCCCCCTCCCCACTTTCAAAGATAAATAACGCTATCGAATGATAGTGCGTCATAAAATATTTTCAGAAAATAAAGAAGACCTTTTCGGTCAGATGTCGGCAAGACAAGACTTTGATTTGGAAGGATTTATGTTACAATGGAATATTCATTTTTAACTACAGTAGAGTCTCGAAAACTCGGCTTAATGTGGACCGAAGGGTGGCCGAGTTTGTGAAAATGCCGGATTGAAACTATGTGTGAAAACGACGAGTGTTTCCACAGAAAATATTACACTATTGTATGTACTGTTGTTTGAGAATACAACTCAGAATATAAACTGTGCCCAAATACCCTTAAACATAGGAAAAGGACGTACTTTTTGACAGCATAGAACATTCACTTCGTGAAAATGAAAATTACGGAGTACATAGTATACAGCAGGGGGTGGGGGTGAACCTTTACGGATCAACGTGCCTTTTCTTAAAAAAGAAATGCTTGATGAGGTATAGACGTGCCGTCAAATAATTTTGATTGGTGATTATTGGGAAAACAATGAAACTAAATGCTAACACAAAATTCTTTATTTACTACGAAAAAATACATTTTGCACTGTATAGTGGTAAATGTTTCAGTTATACGTGTAATTAAATTTAAGTATCATTAGTGTGAATTCTGTTGTTGCAGATTATATAGATGACGAATAACTCATATTAGGATTGTAAGATGTTACTTTTAGCAGAATGCATGGTGAATTGTGGAGTCATCTCTCTGCCAAACGGTTTCTAAAAGAGTCTTTAATGTTACTCATCTCTGAAAATAATGACTCGTAGGCATAGGTCGATGAAAATATGGTTAAAATAGCATGAGCCGTGTTCTTCAAACAATTAAATGTATCTGAAATCGAATTTAATGTTTCCAAAATTTCGTTACTGGCATTTTTACTTATATTGCTTGTTATTCTTTCTGTTTCAATTAATTCCACTTTTTCATTGTATCAATAAATTTTTGAATCCATATTGAAAACTAGACTAGAAATCAATACGTTGCATTTCAAATTCTTCAACTTCCAACCAATCAAGTTGGGCAAGTTCAGTTTATAAAACCTCACATCAAGGTACATAATAAACTTGAACGTTTCTGATAATTCTTTCAACTGAGAAAATCTCCCTGAAAATTCCTTGATTAAAGAATCAATTATGTAAAAAAGTTCTTCATTAACTATTTATTTGTCTGGTTTCTCATGTACATCTTAATATTTGAAATTGTTTTTCAAATTTGGGTTTTTTGTAATAATATATTTTTCTGAACTAAAATGCAAACCGTTTTGATTGGTAGCGTGCCCGAAATATTGTACATCGTGCCATGCCAATGGTTCGCCGTCCCTGGTATACAGTAATTTACCTAATTAGACATACCTCAGAAAATACTTTATGAAGGCATAAAGCTGCCTATAATAAAAATTAAGCAGCCGACTTTGCACAGACTGGTTACTTTTTTCAATCCGGGAGCGGGTGCGCGTTGCACTGAATCACCCCAGACTTACGAAATCTTTAACTCTGGGAAAACTGTTTATTTGTTACCAATAACCGTGTCAGTATCCTCCGATATGACCGTCTTCAAGGGGATTAAAATATATATGTCACACATCTCCCTCTTTTTTGGGAGTGACAAACGTTTTCTTACAATCTTAAGGTACTTGGGGTGATTGAGTTCCCCACGAGATCACTTTTTTTCCAAAATATTTTCTATGAACAGGCTACATTTTTCCCCTGTAAACGACTTTGTGGTTTTGATTGCTGTGTTGTACGACTCATAATGGTTTATAAATGTAAATGAACAGAATATAAAATATAAATGGACATCTGTGCGATCTTTATTGGATGAAGTTGAAACTGATCAAGAAAGAGTAAAACCTGATGAAATAATGGATATAAATCCTGATAGCGAAAGCAAATTTGAGAAAAGTGATAAACATGAAACGTTTGAGTGGAAAGGAAGGTTTTCAAATGCTAGCTAAAAAATCCATCAAGAAAGATATAAAGCCACAATTGTGCACAAGACACACTGTAGCCTGTCAAAAAGATGCAAACGAGAAAAAGTTCTACATGCTATTAGTCGATCACCAAAGAACAATAAAATTTCAAGAACTCTTGTAATTACAATAACTACAAAACGAGGGGGAAAGTCCTTAAAAGTAGGTAAGTATGCTTTCTCTTAGTTAAATTATTCTCTAAAATGGCGATTTTTATCTTGTACAATAAAAATAATTATAAAAAAAGGATTGAGGTGGTTCAGTCACCCCGCGGGGACTATTAATGTTAGTATCGAGCGCGCGCATGCTCCCGGTTTAAAGAAATCCATTCTATCCCGTAGCCTACCGTACTACACTCAGCGTTTTGCAGCTTCATCGCGAAGATGACAAAAAACAAGTCCATTACCGGCGCACCTTGTTGTTCAAACTACTGAAGGGTGGTTTTGTCCCTCTCTATGTGATATTTTACGGATTTTCAGTGTCCTCAACGTAACGTCTTCATTATTTTCACATTTTTTCATTAACTATGCACGTGGGGTATTTTTGACCTGCAAGGGTATGGCCGAGTTATCCGATCTGTCGGGTTAACGAGTGCCGAGTTTTCGGGACTCTATTGCATAGACATCATCGAGTGTGAAATATGTAGCAAAATCGCACTAGGAGCAACACTCCCTGAAGGATTTCTTAAAGGAAACTGATTCATTGGTGTGTGGGATTAACTGATTGTTTTTTTACGTTGCATTTTTTGAAGCTACTCGAAGCCTGTTGGCAACGGACTTCATCATTTTGGACCTCGGTCAAGTGACACCAAAGTGAAGATGAGAGACACCAAAGTCAGTCAACTACTACTGTTCAAAATTCCACAACATGCCAACATAAGGACTTAAAGGCTTGACAGATTTAAAATGAATCAGTTCTTATACACTGCGGGTTTTTAGTGTCACCATGAGAATTGACAAAAATAATACCAACCTCAAGTTCGTGATCATGATTACTCAGCTATCATGGTCCCATTTGTGTGCTGAGACCGTGGTAGCCTAATATTCGTGGTCATGACCTTGTGACTGGCGGGTCATGAGTTCGAGTCCTATTGCCTCTGAAGACTCGTCGTGTAGAAAAGCTGATGTATCTTAAATCTGTCTATGTTCAAAGTCCTCCCAATGACTGTTGATAAACTGTTTGAAAAAGTACTATGTTTATGTTTCAATCAATTTATATGATAGCTGTAGTTTAGTAGTCATAATCAAAAACTCGTGGCCGGGCGTAGCCAAGTTCCTCATGCCACTTAAGATCCACCGTGTATAGGGGAACGACAATGGCGTAACAGAGATTATTAGAACCCCCCTGCAAAGTCAGGTTTTTGGCCCCAAGCCGGATCTTTCAAAGGATACGTATTTAGAATCAGTCAGGCCTTGGGCCCTCTAGAATCCTGCCCCCCACACGATACGGGGGTTGCGGGGGTGTACGTTACGCCACTGGGGACCGATGAACATTAAATCTTTCGAGACTCAATGCCCTCCCCTTGGTGTGGTTATAGTTAGGATAGGGGATACCAGCTCAAATGTTTCTCTCGTCACTAGACCACATAATTGAAAATTACGAGGTCCGTTGCCAATAACCTCGTGTTGCTTTATAGTGTGACTTAAATAAACAATCATTCACACATTTGTGTATGCTATTCAAGCAAAAAAAAACTTCCTAATGAGGCCACTCTCGTGACGGAGCAGAGATTTTAAGAATCCACTGTACTATATTTTAAGAACCCACCAGAGATATTAAGAGAACCCACTACATACTATTTTAAATATATATTCGCTATATATATATACAGAAATCCCTCACTGAAACTTTTACAAGTTAATATATTATTTGCAAAGTTAGTATTATGAATAAGAATAATTTGATCTTAAAATGGGAACACTAATGCTACATAATAATGTTAACAATAAAGAGATATAGATTAATTCAATCGAACTTGACTGTATTGAGTTATAATTTAAGCGAACAGTTTTTAAACTTCAAAGATTCATTTTCGGCACTACAAATGAGTTTTCTAATTAACTTGGTTTTTTTGTAAAACAAAAGAAATTGCATTCAATTCTGTCACATGGTTTTGTAATAACACAGTCTGCCCCACCCCCCCCCCCTAAAAATGGTAAGGTTTCTTCTTTACACGGTTGATTTAAAGTAACACGATTTAAGATCGTTGATTATTCTATGAAAAGATGAGGACTAAATTCATCAAATAACTGCCAGTTTAGCTTATGAGGGCCTTAAAGTACATTCGACTATACTCGAATAAATTTTTTGAAACAAAATTTTTGAATAACTTTTTATGGTTAATAGCTGCATTGTCAAATATAAATACAAAAAGGCCTAAAAGTTTTTTTTTTTTAAAAAAAAAAAAAAAAAATTTTGTTTTTTTTTTTTCTTTTTTTTTAGAAATTTTGAAACTTGTAATAAATTTTTGTTTTGCAAATTTTTTTTTTGAATTTATCCTAAGAAGTTAACGCTCTACACAAATTTTTAATTCTAATAAACCAAAATCGAAAAAAAAAATAAATATTTTTAAACTCATGGATAAAATTAAGTGCTAAGATGCATTTTTTCCTCAAATTTACTACTTCATTTTTCTAAAAACACCTATAAATGAAAAAGTATTCGACCACCAGAAAACGGTACTTACGTATTAGCGTCACCGCAGCTGCAAAATTTGCACCACGCTAATCGCGCCATGGTATCAAAACAACAAAGATTCTTACGTATTTTATTTGAAGAAAAACGATTATCGTGATTCAATTTTGGCTGAGGTGACCGCTAATACGTAACTACCCCAAAAAACTTTTGCTTCATTTCATAGCCCATATTATTTGAAATACATGATGAAATGTTTATTGAAGGAGTAAAAATAAATTAAAAAAAGTAAATAAATTAATTACAAATATCCTGATAAAAGTAATCAATGCCGCAAAAACTTTCGGAAAGAAGTTCATTTTTTCGAAACTTCATTACTAGTCAGTTATTTTCATTAGAGTTAAGCATAACGGATGTGGCAATCTGTCTAGTGATGACAGCGATTTTGTTTCATGTAGCCGTAAGCAAATACGCTTATCATCAAATAAAGACAAATATTTAATTAGTACTATTTTTAATATTTTTGATTAGAAAGTTTTTATATTTCTCTTGAGGTTAATATATATCCGTTTCTATTTTTTAATTTTAGTTATTAATTAAAACATGAATTTAATATGTTTATGTTAAATATATAAATGTAAGTACATATGTGCAAAAACTTGAAATGTTGATTTATCATCTTTTTTTTACTCATTTTTTTGAATTAAATAACACTATTTGTTTCATCTACATTTTTAGGAAACTGCGGAATTCATCAATTTTTTTTATTGTGATCCTTTTTGGTACTTACGTATTATTGCAACCTATTGGCGATGTTATATGAAACCAATCACATGATTGCCAATTTAGCGCATACGACACTTGCGAAATTGGGATTGCCAACCTGGCGAATTATCTTAAATGTTGGCTCTTGTTGTACTAATATGTTAGTATCGCGCAGAGACTTAAGCTGTTAATTTTGTGATCAAGTCTTTACTAGCCATTACTGTTTGAAAATGCATTTAAGAGTAAGAACAGTTTAATAAAAAAAAAGTATTTAGATTTAGGGGAATTCATATGCATTTTATATATAAATTAAGGTTATATTTCAAATAGTTTATGCTTTTATTTTTCTTGAAGCAGAGCAAAATTAAATTAAAGATTTTTTAATGAAATTTACACAACCTCATATATTTGTCTTTTTCAGTCATTTTTATACACAACCCTTACAGGTTACCCTTATTACATAACTTAGACAAGTGTTTATACTTATAGCTCAAATTGTAAAACTGCAATTTAGATGCATTATGTATTGTTACTAATGCCACCTGATCAGCAAAGGCCAGATCAAGGTCCACGAAATACATCATGGTAAAGGGCTAAATGACACCTGTCGTTACCGTAGCTTTGAGTGCAATACTGGTGACAGAACGATTTAGCTCGGTATGTATTATGTAGTTATATTAATTTGTCTTTGATGTGTTCCCATGATAGGAAAATAACATTGTTTCCAAAGATTAACAGGTATACAAAAAAAAAATCACAATCTGTTTGGCATTACTTTTGGCGACCATTTTCGATGACGTGGCAATGATATGGAAAACTTTCTGTGTCAATTTACGCTGTCCTGGTCCATTCCTCTGTTGTACCATGTTCAGCATATCAATTTTGTAAAAGTAATAGTTAAAAATACATTACACATTAGCAATAAAATGTTTGTAATAATATTATTTAAAAAAAATAAAATGTATTATTCAAAATTTTTTCTTAAGGCATTTTTTTTTTGTTTTAGATATGTAATATGTTTTTAAACCTATTTTATCAATAAAACTATTCGACTTATAAATAATTCAGATACTCTATTGAATTTTAATTTAAATAACCGCGTTGGCATCTCGATTTCTTACACAAATAATACTAACATCGCAAAAAGTCACATAGCCTCAATTAAAAAAAGTTTGCGGTACTTACGTATTAACGCAACCTATATATATTGGCGACATTATATGAAACGAAGCACCTGGTTACCAATTCAGCGCGTTCGACACGTAAGAAGTTGGGTTGCCAACTTGACGGGTTATTAATAAAGTTGGCGACTGTTGCAATAATACGTAAGTACCAAGTTTGCTTTATGTACGGAAATCAAATATCCTCAAGGACTTTTCGTATTTTCAAAATATTTTCATTCTAAATTTGTTCAGAGTATTCAACTGAAAACAAAGGTTTTTAGTTGAACACTCTGTGAACGAATGAACAAAACAAAAAAAAAAAAAAATGGACATTAAAGTATTTTCAGATTTAACTTGCACAGTTTATAGAGAAAAATATGAGAATGTTATTAGGGATTAGTAAAATGAAAAACGCTGCTGAGTACCACGTATTCAAACATAGATGCCAGTACATAAAATAAACGCAGCAGGTTGAGGAATGCTTTCAGCGGTACCAAACCAGGTTTTCAGCGACAAGACAACATCTCCCCATCTATTTATAGCACGAAGAGAAATCCAAAAACATATATTATAGATTGTGAGCTTTAAAATTCTTATCAAATACCAAAAATAGGCCATGTTTAAGTTATTTATCATTAAGACTACACAATACCTTACAAATTTCAAATGTACCCTGAAAAATATTATTTATTTATTTATTACATTTTCCTGTGGCCATCATTAAGAAGCTTGTCACCAAATTTCAGATAAGATAACGAATTAGTTTTTGAGATATTTATATATAAAGTCTTATAAGCTTAGGTTTGGGTTTCGATTTCTTTTAAAAGCATTTTTTTTCACTCCTAACTGAATTAAATAAAAATATTTTTAAGCAGTCTTTCACTGTAAAAATGGTTATTTTAATTTCAATTTTCATTACTAAATTCACTTTTGCTTGATTATGTTTAGAGTATTTTGAGTTCTCACACATAGTTATTAATAAAGATTGATTTCAAGGCCAATTTTTGTTTTTTAAAAAAATAGCTTATATAACTTAAAAGATTTTTCGTTAATTTTTTCCTGTTGTGGAAATGTCACGGCCAAAACTTTCTCAGGTTATGATGAAAAACAATATTTGGAAAAGATGGAATACTACTGAAAATGATACATTGAAAAACCAGCCCTTCGCTAATATTGCAATTAGACTTCCAAATACAAGTATTCTGACTACAATTATTGCAGATAAAGTGAATATTTCCATAATGTACAAAACTACATTATAGTAAACGTATTGTAGTGCTATATTATGGTATTTCAGATCTTATTGGGCTTGCTAAAACTTGCCTTAAAACTTGTTAAACTTCCCCAATTTAAAACTAAAAAATTAAAATTTATCTACAAATCAGATGATTGTTAGCTTAAATTATTATCATTATTATGTTATACAGAAATACTTAGCGTTTCAAAACGTTTGTGAAAATATTTTGTTAAGATTAGGCTGGATAATTGGTCATCGTAATGAATACAATCAATATTTTTTACAAATATATTTCGAATTAAAAAAATGTTTTATTTATAATTAATAAAAGTAGAGTTTTGATATAGATCATAAGTTGGAAAATAACATAGAAAATTAGAGCTTTACAGCCTTAATAGGTTTTCGTTTTATGCCTTTGCATACTTTAAATGCGTTTTTCTCAGACTTCTAATTTTGAAGATGTTTTATAATGCCTAAGGCTTTTTATCTGTTCAGCATAGAGTCTTGTAATATTTTGTAGATACTCCCAAGCGTATGTTCTATAAAAGTTAGTATGGGCTTAAGTCTGAGATTTCTGGTTATTTTTTTTAAAAATGCTGAAGTTAATATTTTAAAATTTTTCGTGTTTTTTCCAAATTTAGCTAGAAAAATAATTATCAAAAATCAACAAGGGAACAGGTTTTCAAATCCATACTAGCTTTTGTTTGCAATAATCTAAGAAACATAAATCACTTAAAACTACTAAAAAATTTTAAAATTTGGGCATTTTATAAAATTTTGAAAAAACTTCAAACATTCTTACTTTTTTAATATTGAAAAATAATAGCTGGTCAAACTGACTTTTTGCTTCCAGAATCAACTTAATAATATAATCTGAATATAAAACATAAATTATTTTTACTGTTACTGTCTCCCCAAATTTTTTTTGTTAAAGGGTGCTGTGTAACCTTAACAAGAAAGACTACAGAGTGTATTAACTTAATATTGGTACACTACGAGATTTTCCGCCAAATAATTGCAAAACTTCGCCAAAGGGTGATAGTATTCATTAGACTGGCCTCGAAAGATCTATTCGATGCGATTTCAAAACGAGTAGCTTACCGATATCAAATTAGACAGACTACAGCACGAATTGAGAACTCCTTTATCAATTCCGTTTATAAGAAAATTATTAAACTGGATTCAGTCATTCCCTTCCCTCAAGTCTGAACATAGACCTGTAAGGCTCACGGTAAGTATTTTTGTATAAGTGTAAGGTATTTTTCACGAACTTGATGAAACAAAAAAATTCCGGAGCAGTAAATGCAGAAAGGCACACACGTATACTATATGTAAATATATATATATATATATATATATGTGTGTGTGTGTGTGTGTGTGCATTTGTACATATATGTATATACATATACAGTTGACCCTCTGTTTTTGAAGTTGCTTAATCGCGAAACAAAGATCACTAAAAAGATCGTGAAAAAGTGTGTGCATTGAGATTCATCTATCTTCTTGCAATATTCTTGGTTCCAGGAAAAGTTCTCAAAATAGAGGTTCATAAAATGAAGGTCCAACTATACATACACGTAAGCATGTATACATATATCCCCGTTCGAAATATTACTATAGCAATATGATATAAAATGAATATTTACCATGCGGAACTCTAATAAATTACAAGAAGTTTAAAAAAATCAACAACACTAAGCTGGCTAAGTCTGCCTGCGTATAATGATAGTCAATTGTTAACTTTTTAAAGTAATAGTTAATTGTTATAAAATACTTTATAACAATTACATGAACTTATTAAATATTAATATTGTTGCTGTTGTGAGCGATATTGTTTCGCTGTAATCGGGACAGGGTCCTTCATTCTTTTTGATGATTACATTGTATCTGGAACGTCTGAAACATCTCAGACAGTGAAGTGTTAGCAATTGAGAATAATTCAATTAAACGGCATTAATAAATTCATCCCAGCACAATGGATCAGCCGAGGAGTAATCTTAGAATCACGAACTCCGGAAGCACTCCATTCTTGAATCAAAAGCACGTTGACTTTCGAAATGGAACGAGAAAAAAAATCAAACAAGGCCCTTTATCTGGTGAAAAGATAGTTAAATAAATATATTGTTGTGATTTATTCTGTTCTCCACATGCTGCGGCAAGTGAAACATATTTCCTTAAGCATCAACATCCGGAAGAACATTGTTTTTGCTTATCCTTGGAATGGTATCCTTGGATGTCTCTTAGTGTTATAGTAATATTTTGAAATGTAAATTTTTACTGACAGAAAAGTTTGTAGGCAGTTTGCAATCTCGAATAAATATGACTAAATACAGTTTTCTTGTGGGGGAGGGAGGTCTTTTGAACAGGGCTTTGGTTCCTCTTGCTCCTCATATTCCAAATTTCTCATTTAGAGCGTTACGATATTAGTAAGCTAGATAATTATAGAAAATTTCAAAAAATTAATTGCAATGCGTGAATAAAAGATGTTTTTATTTGAATGATTACTTTTTTTCTTTATTTATCTAGGAAAAAAGCAACTTTTCTAGAGTATAGCGATATGAAAAAGAGACACAATATCTTTTCTTGTCCTCCCTAAGATTTGTATGTACACAATGTGTAAGTAAAATATGTGTTTCACCACAAGAAAGACATACAAACATATACAATTTACAAATATATTTATTCAAACCATAAGTAGCTTGCATCAACGAAATATTTAGAAAAAAATAATAGTTTGTATTTCAATTCTATAAAAAATGGAAATTTTGTGTCCTAAAAGTTTATGGAATACATGACATTTCAACAAAAGGTGTTAATAGTTTAAAGTCGACATTCAGTATGGCATCCTACCCACGTTTAACCAT
>BMAV01008002.1:93858-104020 GCA_019973955.1 Trichonephila inaurata madagascariensis
TATATCTCTAGCCTGACTGTGAGAATTCGTACCCAATACGCTACAGGGTATACCACCCCTCCACTTTTCTCACTGAAATAGCTCCATGGCTCTTTTCTTAAATCATGCCAATATTTTACATTCCCAACAGGTCCATGGCTGTTTCCTTTTTTTCATTACTGAAAAGAATAACCATCATTTATCATTATATTATACGGTTTCAAACCCATTGTAATCTCTTACAAATGCGAAACATTAAGAGTGGCAAGGTTGAGATATTTTTGCGTCGATCCTATAACCAGTTCTATAATTCGTTTGTGAACAGTGATCTTTAGGGTTTGCAAAAAGGAAGCACGATGTCATCGATATTTCTTAACTATAAGCTTTGTTCCCTTTCAGATGAGAAAAAATCAAATACATAACAAATTGTGCATGGATGTACGAGAGAACATTGCACTTAAATGTAATCACAATATCTAAATATTAATAGTAATTTTGACACACTAAGTGCATAAACGTGATATTAGAACTGGAGATTAAGTTCTAATTTACACTCACAATGTAAAGGCAGTTGTAAGAAATAATTTAGAGACATTTTCGCCCGCTTTAAGACAAAGAGATCTGTATCTCTTATCTATGTATTATTCACAATAGATAATAACTTTATTAGCTACAAAAAGCAAAAGATTTAAAATGTCCCAGAACCACATTCGTGATCTTCAACAGAAACTTCATAATTTACCGTGAATCTGACCATGATACGTGACTTTGAAAGCCCTAGATTCTTATTTAGGAAAGGGAAATAATGTCGACAGTAAGAATAAAGATACAAAAATTTAATTTTGTCTAAGATGACCGAAGAGAGTACAATGGATTATAAGCGACTGAATCTATCATTTTTTGAATCGTCATATAAAAAAGGTGACATATTTCAACTGGACTTACTTCCTACAGGTTTTCGTTCTATGTCAAGTAAGAACTTAGATTTCTGAGTGATTTATGACTTTGTTCTAATGTAAAAGAGCAAAATTTATACTCAGAGTTCTTTTTTAGTAAGAAAAATAAAAATATAGATTAATGTCTTCATATATCCATTGTTACTCCTCATCCTACAAGCCCAATCATTCTATAAGAGTGTAATTTTTTCACTTTAACAAGTTAAAATTCGTTTTAACTCTACAATGTTAGAAATAACATATACAATAGTTTCTTTCCCCTTACAAAACGATAGAAACGTTTCGTGTTATATGAAATCGTGTTTTGTGACAGTCACTTAGATCAGTGATCCGCAATCCCCGGTCCGTGGATCAAATGGTGCCGGGCGGCCTAAAGAACATTAAACTATTGCCATTTTTTTATTTAAAGTGGTGCGTTTTTCTCGGATTTGTGCAACTTTCCACGAAAATCACTTTATTTTATTCTGGAGGTATATTTTTATGTAACTAAATTAAAATTGTTACATCAAAACAATCTAAAATATAAACAATCAACGTGTCTCACCCTCAGCGGGCCGTGGTAAAATTATCAAACGGTGATCAGTCCGCAGCGATAAAAAGGTTGCGGAGCACTGACTTATGTTACACAAAATACTTCCTTTAAAGGTATCGATAGTATGTACCAGGGATAACAGATATATACTTCTTCTAGATGTAATCAGGTTTAATTTCTCAAGGATTTATTTTCTTAAAGCTTTCTTTTCCCTCTAATTTTTAAGTAGAATAAAATAAATCATACAGTATAAAAGTTTTTTCAAGTACGCTTATAATGTGCATTACAACTAGAAACACAAACTGAGACGATCTCCTCTAAAAGCGGTGTTCCTCTAAAATTTGAGAAGCAGACAATGACGTTTGGTTTCATAAGCCAAAATATATTAATTATTTTAGTTAAAACTTTATACAATCGCAATAACTGTCTCATGTGGTCGCGGTAGCCTTGTGGTCATGTTCGCGAACTCGTGACCGGCGTGCAATGAGTTCTATAGCTCTTGTGCCACTGAAGATCCATCGTGTAGGGGGACGATGCAAGTTAAATCTGTCGAGAGCTCAAATGTCTTCCCGTTGATGTAGAAGTTAGGAGAGGGGGTGTCAGCTTAGAAGTCGTCCTTGCCACTTGACCATGGTTCAAAATTACGAGATCCATCACCAAAAGCCCTCGAGTAGTTGAATAGTGCGACGTTAATATTCACTCACCATAACTGTCTCATTCTTTTACTGTGGTATATGTGCCTCGTTAAGCGTGTTATGCGAACACAATCACAGTTTCCTCACTGAATTCTACGTATTTTAAGTGGGTTCTGTATTGTATTAATACATTTACACTTTATAATTATTAATACATTTACATTTACATTTTATATAAGGAAAAAGTACATTGGTTCAAACAGAAATATGTAAAGAAGAATAAGTAATATTAAAAAATGTGGCACTCACCATATGCTCTAGTGAAATAAGAATATGACACTAATTACACGCTAATTTTCTTTCTGAAAAAGAGTTCCTAATTTAGGCTTCATTATTTAGCTTTATATAAAAAAAAACTATTTAACGTGATGTATGTGTGCAACAACTTTTATCTGTTCTACCAAAGATTCATAGAATCATTTGTAATCTCCTACTAACTAATTTATGATTCTGCTGAGCTAAAAAACATACCGCAATTGTTATAAGAATATCAGAAACTTTAAATTATATATTTGACTGTGATTAGATGAATTCTAGTTAATTTGAATTAGGATCAATTTTTTTTAAAAAATTTTACAGCAAACAAGTGGTACTCTTGTTTTTTTTTTTTTTTTTTTTTTTTTTTGTTTTAAATTTTGATCAAATTTCTATGATGAAATTTGAGATAAATTTGATCCAAGCCATGTCAATTACTTTGAGATCTTGTAGTTTTTATTTAGCATCATGTCCTTCATATTCCATTCAATGAATATCGGTGAAATTTAAGTCTGGAAAACACATTTCACCAACCATTATGTCGCAGCCCTTTCAAAATAAATAAATTTATAAAACATTGAGACAAATTTTTAAAATGGAACACTTTAATTAATTTGTATGAATGTCATCGTACAAGATACGAGTTCAAATACTAAATGTAAAATATATGTTGTTTACGTATAGGAATAGTTTTGCTGCCCTGAATGATATAAAAATGAATTACAGGCACTTAAAGTAACATTGTTTTACGACCTCTTCCCCGAAAAACTGAGCTAATACTTTGGGATATGAAAATAGTCGAGTAAAAAATAAACTGTTAATTCCGTACGATTCTTACCGCTAACCAACCAGCATATCTCTCACAATAGAGAAACGAACTCATAAACTTGCAGCTCGTGCTAATTGCAATATTTGTCATTTCCTGGACAATTATTCTTTTTTGACAAGGCTTATTGGAAACGCGGGAGACACCTTGGCGACAAGTGCGGAAGGCTAAAATTAGCATAGAAGATGAACTTCAGCAGACAATGACCTGAGTCATGATTACTTTTGATTAGTTATCACGAAGAATCACTCACCATGTAATGATATCTTTTTTCTCATCTGAATGTCAAATGCATAGAGGGTGTAATCGTCAGGAAATTATAGATTTAGGAATGGTTTATGCATGGTTATGCTACCGAGAACGTCAGCCGTTTTTATTTAAGTGATAAGATATGAGGATTCATGTTAAGAGGATAATATTTTTTTTCTTCTTATATTAGTAACCATGGGTCGGTCATTGATTTTACCGTATTATATTATTTGTTTTAAGGGATTGGAATAAAAATTAACAACAATAGTTAAACCTGAAAAAAAATTTGATACAAAAAATTAATTTTCGGTCGATAAAGCATAAACTGAAATGAAATAGATTCAGTAATCAGAATTTAATCTTTGATTTTTTTAAAAAATTATATGAAAAATACACTGAAGTGCCACTAAATTAGGGATAGCAAGGGTTGTGCAAATTGTGTAGCGTTAAGCATCATTTATGCGCAAGTGAGGGTGACTGCTTATTTAGGACGTACTGTGGTTATTCTGAATTAGTTGTTGGAATTGCCAATATGGAGAAACTGCCTGATTTAGACGCCTTCGATCGTGGGCAAATCGTAGGTACGCGACGCACGGGTCATTCAATTTCCGAAATCGTCAGACAGTTATGATTTTCTAGGTCGACAGTGTCAAGAGTATACCAAGAATACATGGATGCTGGATAAAAAACTAGCGATCGGGCAAACTGCAAAGAACAATTAGCCTTGACAGTGTGTGGTTTAAGACGGCTCAGCCGTACTGTACGTTGCCAGCGAAGCCAAACGTTAGCTAAAATTACCACCCAGTTGGACAGTCCGTAAACGGACGCTCGTTAAAAGTGTCGAGGCTCAAAGCCCTCCCATTGGCATGGAATCCTAGTTTGGAGAAGGGAATTCCAATTCAGGTGTCGTCCTCGTCACTTTCCCGTGGTTCAAAGTTACGAGGTTCGTTGACAATAAACCTAGTATTGCTTTATAGTAGATGTTAAATAATGCTCTTTCTCTCTCTGTCAACTCACATCAAATTTAGTATGCGCTAATTTATACAATACTTGTAGAACCTTTTCTAGATTACCTTAATCACATGATTTTTTTTAAGAGATCATTTTTTTACATATTCTTTATTTCTTTAAAATCTCTTCACTATTTTATCTCTCTATATAAAAATGGATGTTTGTGAAAATGACCTCGCTTCACTCCACACACACACACAACACCGTTCAACCGATCACTACGAAAATTGGCATATGTGTATGTAATTTTTGGGGGAGAAGGTTTTTGTGTTATCCTCTTTGTTGCAACTCCCCATCAGGTGGAGCTACAGCATATCAACTTCTGCAATGTTCAATCAATCACGAAGTTGCCAAAATGATCACCAAAAATGACGCCAATCTGGCTCTATCGGCAACATTTCTCTGTTTCAATTGAATCGCCGTTATAATGTAAAGAATGGCGTTGCTTGTGCGAATATTACAATTTTAACACAGAAAAAAGTACAACAGAGAGTAATATTAACGTATTACACACCCAGATATAAATTATTTACACTATTTTAAGCATTCATTACACACAATTTATAACAATATGTTACTTTTGCGGAACAGAGATCGGCTTAGGAAGGTGTTCTCAAAAATGGCCCCTCAAGGGAGTTACGGGGGCGTTATGAATGAAAAAAATTCTTTTTTAAGATAGACCCACAGACTTAAAATTTAACAAATATGGCTTTTTTGTCCAGTTGAGATATGCAAAAAGCTTTTTTTTTGTTGTTGTTTAATTTGCAATTCACGTAAAATTAACATTAAGAACTTTTTTATTCTTCAATCAGTATTGTAAAACTTTTCAATTCACCCGTGCGAAGAACGGGTATACCAGCTAGTTTTGTATAATACTCGTCAGTTAAAAAGCTTTCAAGCCTTTCTAACGGAGTCGTAAAAATAAGAACTTAGGGAAGATAAAATAAAAAGCACAGCACACACGAATGCTTCCTAATTTTCAATCAACCGCTTCTTATCTAAGCAATGAAAGAAGTCGCGAAGTTAACGTTATGTCGAGTGACCTCATGAGCTCACTCAGAAAGAAGATATCGTCACTTATGAAATCAACAACAGAAACGCTCACGTTTGGTTAACTTAGATAATAACATATCTAGACACTAAACTGCACTTTTTTGTTTATATTTGCTTAAATTCGTCTTATTTATTTAAATCTTTATCACCACGAAAATGCGGTCGCAAACAACATCCGAAACACTTGTTTAACAACATACGAAATTGTTGCTGCATTTGCGTTGGAGCGTTTGATATTCTGTAATATCATCACATCGTATAAGCAAATAAAAATAATTAAAGCTGCACGTGCTATTTTACATTTTAAATAATGTATCTAAAAGAAAGAATTATTGTCACACTTTTAACATTGTATTATATACAGATTTTCGTTCACATCTTCTGTAGAAATGTATTCTCACACTTTTTAATTTTCTAATTATGCATATTTTCGTTCATCTTCTTTATATATATTGTATCACTTTTTCAAAGTTTCATTATTCAGATTTTCATTCATCTTCTGTAGAATTATTGTAACACATTTTAATGTTGTATTGTACAGAATTTCGTTCATCTTTTGTAGAATTCTCAAACCAATTGATTTTAGCGTTACTTATGATATAAAATAGAGGGGGAAGGGGGTATCCATTGAAACTCATCTGTAGTTAATTTGAATTTAAATACAGTTTTGTTGTGTGTGTGAGTGAGTGAGTGAGTGAGTGACTCGGAATACGGACCTAGAAATAACCAATTTTTTATGGTTGATGAAAATAGTTCTTCCATAGAGACTGTTCGTAAAAGATGTAATAAAAATTATTTTTTGAAAGAATAATTTAAAGTTCTAAAGAAAAAGCTATGTAGTGTATTGAGCTAAGCTGATTTATCCTTTATAATTATCCAGATTTTTCTAGAGCAATAAAAAACAGGTACACAATATGAGACATAAATCGAAAGTAGTATGATAAGTAGAAGGTCGTTAACACTTTACTGAAACGATTTCGATAGTTAATTTTTATCTATAAATTCCGTATTTTTTGTGGAGATTTGCTTTTACCTGATAGCCATGATTCTTGATAATAGCTCTAGGTCGAACTTTCCATGAAAGTATTCCTTATCTTAGTACTGCCAAGCCAATTTTACTCCATTCCTCCTGAACTGTTTTCCAAAGTCCATTAAGGTATCCGACTATGTTCGAAACCGTGATTTTGCAAAAGCGTATAAATGGATTATATTTATAATGTTTAGTGTCACTTAGATTAGAAAATGTACATAAAATTGTTTTAAAAATAGTATTACAATAAAAAAATTATTTAAGTACAGTATTTTGGCAAAAAAATGAACATAGAATGACCCATTTTCAAAAAATTCTTCTTTTATGAAAAATGCTTCAATTATAATAATATTTTTCCTGTATATAGCTCAGACCTCTGTACAAGGGCTCCACTAGAATTTTTGAAATATATCACTTAGAATTGGGTTTATCCATGTTTCATGATAACAAAGGGGAGAAATTTTGAGGAAAAAAACGCCGAAAATTATTTCAAATGGATGTAACTCTGAAAATAATGTGAATTTTTCAAAATAATAGTTGAGCCTCTGTACAGAGGTCTGAGCTATATACAGGCAAAATATTATTATTATAATCGAAGCATTTTTCACAAAAGGAGAACATTTTGAAAAAAGGTTATTCTAAGTTATTTTTTTGCCGAAATATTGTACTTAAATAATTTTTTTTGTCACAATGTCCTTAAAACAATTTTATACATGTATTCTAATCTAAGTAACACTTTGCTAAATAGGCGGCAGTTGACTTAGACGTGTGACTAGAGGCTTTGCCCATATGAAGTTCAACTTTATGAATGTCCTTTCCATGTAAATCTGGAACTTCTTCCTCAAAAGTTGGTTCTAAAATATTCTGCTGATTGTGTAGAGTGAATTTATTTTGGCTTTACTTGAGACTTTTTTATATTTTTAATTTGCCATTGTTAGATAATCCTGCAACTATTATGAATCCCTTTAGGAACTTTACTGTATATAGCAGAGGTTTCGAACCTTTGTGGATCAACGTGCCATTTTTTCTAAAGAAATGTTTAAAGAGGTACAGACGTGCCTTCTAATAATTTTGACTTGGGATTATTGGGAAAATAATATAACTAAATACTAACAACTCAAAACTCTTTATTTACTACGAAAAGTACATTTTGCACTGTATAGTAGTAAATGTTCAGTAAAAAAACGTGTAATTCAAATTAAAGTAACATTAGTGTGACTTCAGTGGTTGCAGATTATAGATGACAAATATTAGGATTGTAAGATGTTACTTTTAGCAGAATGCGTACTGAATTGAAGTCATCAGCCAAACAGTTTCTAAGGAAGTCTTTAAGGTATCCGACTACGTTCGGAATCATGATTTTTAAAAAGCGCATAAATGGATCATTTTCATGATATTTAGTGTCACTTAGATTAGAATACATGTATAAAATTGTTTTAAAAAAAAATTATTTAAATACAATATTTTGGCAAAAAATTAACTTAGTTAGAATAACCTTTTTTGAAAATGTTCTCCTTTTGTGAAGAATGCTTATATTATATAATAATATTTTGCCTGTATATAGCTCAGACCTCTGTACGGAGGTTCAACTATGATTTTTTAAAAATTCAAATTATTTTCAAAGTTACAACCATTTGAAATAATTATCGGCGTATTTTCTTAAAATTTCTCCCTTCTGTTTTCGTAAAACATGGATAAACCGACTTCCGAGTTATGCATTTTAAACATTCTAGTTGAGCCTCTGTAGAGGGGTCTGAGCTGAATACAGGCAAAATATTAATACAATAGAAGCATTTTTTACAAAAGGAGAACATTTGGAAAAAGGCTATTCAAAGTTAAGTTTTTGCCAAAATATTGTATTTAAATATTTTTTTGTCATAATGTTCTTAAAACAATTGTATACATGTATTCTAATCTAAGTGACAGTAAATATCATAAATATTATCCATTTACGCGCTTTTGCAAAATCACGGTTCCGAACGTAGTCGGATACCTTAAAGTTATTCATTTCTGAAAATAATGACTAGGTAGTAGTCAGTAGTAGTAGTCTAGTATAGACAGATGAAAATATGGTTAAAATGGCATAATAAGCCAGCTTCTTCAAATAGTTAAATGTGTCTGTGTGGAATCAAACACTCACCGCCAATGGCGCAACGGAGAATATTAGAGCCACCCTGCAAAATCAGGTTTTGGGCCCCAAGCCGGGTCTTACAAAGGATTGTAAAACCATAACTTTTGGGCCCCCACGATGCGAGGAGTGCGGGGGCGTATTTTACGCCACTGTCCGCCATCCCGCGACCGATAACTCTCGTTTGTTTGTAATACTTCATAGTGAACATTGTTATTTTCAACGGTGAAGTGCCTAAAATTTTGTGTCGCGTGCCATTGGTTCACCATCTCTGGTATATACTGACGAAACTATTTAGTACAGTCATTTCCGTCAGTTGAGTGATAGAAAATTCATCTTTTGTTATTATAGTCACTTAAATATACCCATGCCCCATCGAGTGTTACCTGAAATTTCCATTTTTCAGTAGCTAGGTGTTTTTCATATAATTTTCTAAAATTTGTTTTTCTGTCAGCAATATGTTTTGGCAGAAACAGATGAACCTTAGGTTTAAAGATTTTTTTTAACTTTAAATCCTTATGAATGATTTTACTTACAGTGCCGGAAGACATTCCTAGTTTCGTTGCAATGAATCTTTGAGTCGGCAAATTTTCTTTTAGGATCAGAAATTTCATTTTCTTGATATAGTTGCCTGCTGCCTGCGTTCGAGCAGTCTTAGAATATGGTTTCGTGGTCATATTTTCATTTTTTTTTTCAACTAGGCGTTTTTATTTTCCTTTTAAATTTAATATATATTATATATAAATACCTTTTTTTTTAAGGTGCAATAACCTATATTTTTACACTGCTTTATAATTTATTGATACGAATATTTTTCCCTGGAAAGCGCAGTTACATAGACTTCGAGGCATCTACCAATTTTAGGAGCCATTTTCAAAATTATTTTACATTCCAATATCAAAAGAAAAAGCTAGCAGACGATTATTTGGAAGTTGCCAAAGTTTTATGTCAAAATACAAACGAGAAAATAAGTTACAAAATCGTTTCCATAAAGTGCGAACGACTTTCTGTATTTGAAAAAGAAAAGGAAAAGAGATTCTGAAGCAAAATAAGGCACATTTTTAAATTGGTACTAGTTGTGTGTGTGTGTGTGAGATTATTTTTAAAAAAAACACTTTTTCTTGTCAAAATATAGTAGGATTGATGCATGGTAAATCTGTGAAAAACTAAATGTTCATATCAGAGTGATGGGCCAGCAAGCATAGTAAGCGAGTTAATGAGAAAGAGTTTTATTAACGTTGCACTATAACGCAACACGAGGGCTATTGGTCAACGGATTTCGTAATTTTGAACCAAGGACAAGAGATGAGGATGACATCTGAGCTGGCACTTCCCTCTCCTAACTACCACACCAATGGGAGGACATTAGGCCTTGACAGATGTAACTCCTTAACTGGTTTGACTGTACACCAGTGCTTCTCAAAGTTTCAATATTCGCGACCCAAAAT
>BMAV01008003.1:0-23424 GCA_019973955.1 Trichonephila inaurata madagascariensis
TCTTGAAATTTTTTAATTTTTTTATTTAATAATATACCATACACATTTTACGTATATAGAAATACTTTTTAAAATTTGTTGTTTTTGAAGCTTCGTTTTTACTTAAAGAAATAAAGAAAAGAACTTGAGATGTATAATTTAAGCAGTTTCTCAATAATTTTCATTCACAATGACAATGATTGATAGAGTGGAATAAAATAAAAAAGATTTAAATGAAATTTTTTAATGCCAAAAATTTTTTGGAAAGTAAATATATATATTCATAACTTTTCAGACATTAGCCATGTCTCTGCTATATTGTGTTGCATCTCTTCATGGTCATTGAGCTCTATACGATATCAGGCAGTTGTACCAGTTTTTTTTAAACATTTGTACACACACCCCACACTCATATATATATATATATATACTCGTATATTAAAATAAAAGTGAAAAAGTTCTAGAACTTACAATGCTAAAGAAGGAAGAATTTGAGTTCACAAGACACAACAGATGTAGATACAAAAAAAAAGTCTTTGGACTAAACGGGAAACCTATTATGATTTCTAAAGTTGTGCTGTTAGGCATGATTTGGGGTTTGTTTTATGGACCCAAACCCTTTCCCTTTAAAAAAATTTTTGAATAATAGAAAAAAAAAGTGGCCATTTTAAAAAGTTAACCTTTTCTAACACATGGATGATAATTCTGACAATGTGAAATATGAAAAGAGAAAATAATGAATTCTCAAGGAGGGAATAATAAAAAAAAATTGGGATAAAACAATGAAATTTAAAAAAAACATTAGCCCTAAAAGCAACCTCTACTACGCTAAGATCCCACGCGAAATGGTAAAGGATTGGAAAATCAACACAAGAAAGGAAAAACCTTGGGCCACCTGGATGTTTTTTTTGAAATTTAAAAACTAACCCCCCAAGATTTTTTTAAAAAAAACTAAACATAAAGAAATTTTAAAAAAAATAAAAAAAAAGTTAAGAAAATATAATATCAAATAGAAAAATATTTAAAAGTAAAATTTTCTTGGGTAATTATATTCAGATAGTTATATTAATTAAAAAAGCGTTTTAAAAAATTTTAAAATATTTTTAAAAAAAATAAACAGAAGAAAATTTAAATAAAATATTGAAATAAGATAAAATAGATTTAATTTGAAATAGAAATATATTTAAAACTGATTTACTTGGGTAATTGTTCCTAAACAATTTTGCAAATTTCCAAAATTGTTTTTTTAAATATGACAGTAACTAAATCTTTTTTTTTTTTATAAAATTTAAGATAATATTTCTGAATATTGATGGGTGTAGTTACCACCCAGAAAACCCTTTTTTTCTAATGTTAAAGTCAAATGAGCCTTTTTTATCAAAAATATTACTTATACAATTATTTTTAATTTTAAATTGAAGGCCCAAATTTAGCTGACTATTATTATAATTAGTTTTAATAATTCTAAATAGTGGGGATAAAATTTAAAAAATAAAAAAAAAGTCACATATTTACTAAACAAAATTTAAAAGCATCTCTTTTCAAAAAAGTAAAAGTTTCATACCTTTTTTCTAAAATGCAAGTAAAATTTTTGCAAGCAGTTGCTACCCTTTTGGTAAACCTTTAATTTGCTGAAAATGGCGTTATGATAGAAATATAAATTTCTTTTAATACTAATTCAATAATAGAAATAATTTTTTCATTTTTTATTATTTTATTAAAAAAAATATTTGCTTATCTATTTTAAGAATTTTAAACATTCTTTATATCATGGTTAAATAAATCTTAAAATCTAGGTATAAATAGAAAATTTTTTTTTCTTGTATATACTTTTTTACTATTCTGAACTATAATAGAATTATTTAATTTTGTCTAATGTGCTTGAAAAATATTTTTTGTACTTCTTGCCCGATGTTAATAAAAGTTTTGCCATTGAAAATCTACTTTAAAACAGGTTTTTATGAAATTTAGGAGTTAGGAAAATATGAGGGCATTTAATATCCAAAATATGTCAATCTATATCTTATAAAAATCTGAGATTCGATTAAAAATTACTCATTTGCTTGAATTAGATTTTTTAAAAGTAGTATTATTACGAAAATATTTGCTTAGCATATTTTAAAAAAACCCCTGGGGAAAAATTTGCATAATTAAACCGGAATTTATCAACATAAACGATAATAAAATTCTTTTCAGGTCTAATTTTTTTAATATTATTGTAAATTATATCATTATCAGTTTTATAGTTAATGTTCAGTAATTCATTTAACATTTTGTTAATCATCTAATTTTTTAATGAAGTTAATAATATCTTTAGAAATTTGATTTTTGATGACTTTGTTATTATTAGAGATCATTAATCTGAAACTAGTACCTTTGGACATATATCTCTAAGAGTACTATCTTTAACAATTTTTAAATTACTAGTTACTACATGCTTATGATGATCATTTATAAAATCAGAGAGAGTAAACTTTACAATTGCAAACAATATTATTATTATTTTACAAATCATTAATATCATTGTAATTAAAAATTGAGCTATCTTTTTTTTATTATATTTAAAGCCTTCTAATGCAAACGTTATTTAGAAAGTAGGCAATGAACATACTTATTGGGGCCATTTTGGAAAATTATTAATGTTATTTTAAGATTTATTCATGAATAGTATGGTACAATAATTAGTAGAACTATTTACTAAATCTGTGTATCTCAATATTGAATCTGTGATTGAGAAAATTAATAATATCCTAATAATATGTATGTATGCAGTCTTTAAAATCAGTACTTTGTAAAGATATGTCTAATATACCCACTTTTTTATTTAAAACCAAAGCGGGGCGAAATGCTTATCTATGTCATCATCGTTAAAAACCTTTCAAAATTGCTGCAAAAAATCTTTAATTTCAGAATCTATCTCTACCTGAAGTCTATGAGTTTCTTCTTCTTCCTATTTGCACTTTTTATACGCTTAACTTTAAGTGCATTATCACTATTATAAAAATATAATTCTTGTTATAAGAATGTTGAATGCTAAGTAAGACATTTTTTCCAAAGTGAATGGTATTCAAAACCGAAGTGTTATAATAATTACCAAGTGGTTTCCACCCACAATCTATTTTTAACATGTAAACTTTTCTGAGAATAGAAATATCAATATTATCAAAGCCATGTAAGTGAAAGTGCCTAAGTTTAGTTATTAATATTGTGATTATGCTTGTAATTTTTGGTATATGATCTATGTAGATTAATACGACTATTGATATATTTACTACATAAAATATTTAAAATTACATATTTTACAATTCAATAAGTATAAATGTAATTAGCGTTTGCTACAAGAAAAAATTTGATATATTATCATATTGCTCTTATATTTTAACATTAGATATTATTTTGCTAAGCTATACTATTATTGTATTTATTATAACGAAAATAATTTTTTTTTTGTTGAGCATTGTCTAGTATCATCGTGTTGAAAATTTTTATTGTGGAAATTAGATTGATTTCTGCGCTCTCGTTTAATCTATTAGAATATAACCATGATGCGCTTACCCTGGAGAGATATTGTACTATAATTGCAAAATTATATAAATTGTTTATCTAATAAAATCTGTATTCCAGAAAGTTCTAGTTCTATATGGAGTTTCTTGCCTTACCACTAGCTAACTACTGTAAAATTTGAACCACCAATCTTGTGATTCATTGTAAGTTTTTATACAAAATCAATGTATCTCAAATCTAAATAACTGTTATCAAAATTCACTAATGAAATGGAACAAAAACATTCCAATGTATAGAACTGATACAGTATATCAAAACTAAAAATTGCCTAAAACAAGAAAGGGCATCCAAATCAAGAAATCTAATCAGTAACAGAACTAATATTCAAAGAATAACAAACCCTCAAATTATGGTAAATTTCTATCGATAATGCACATACCATAATAATGCATCGCCGAGCAAAGATCTGCTATAAAGCTTATCTAATTTCTAGTCACTAAAAAATGTTTTTAACTACAATCATAATTATTTGAGAATAAGTAATGTGTATAAAACATAATTAGGAAGACACTTATAAAACAAGTAAATTACTGGAACCACAAGTATTTGAAATACAAACAGTCAACAGAAATGTATGTAAAAATACACAACTAATAAATTCAAAAGACACGAAACAAAGGAAAATATGAAAAAAAAAATCAAACACGAAAAATAATATTAAGAAAATTACTCAAAAATGAAAAAAAATTAAATCAACATAAAAAATAAAGACAAAATAAAATAAGCGTGAATGAATAAAGAAAAATAACATATAGTGGAGGTCTAGAATATAACAAAATAACATAAAAATATAATTGAAAAATATAAAACCTGGGATAATATAAAAATGTAAACAAAAATCACAAAACCAAACACACTAAAAAAAAAATATGCTGAAAAAACACATAGGAATAAGTAAATTTAGAACTTAACTCAATGTAGAGAAAGTATTAAAAAAAAAACAACACACACACACATATATATATGCTCACAATCATCAATTAATCATATTTGAATGTGTTTTCTTAAATTTTTGACTCTAAACTTTAGGAGGTTTCATACCTTTCCAATACAAATGATAATGTACAGTGTTTGGTTCCATATCTATTAAAAGCAAAGGGCTATTTGAGGTAAATGCTCAGTAGATATATTAAGTAGGAATATTTTTCTTTGTTTCATTCTAAACAAAATGACGGAATGAATAGACAAAAAACATTTAAAGCAATTGTTTTTTTTTCACACATACCTTAAGAATGAAAAGTATACACTTGAGAGTTGAGACTTCCAGATCACTTTGCTAGAGTAAATTATTCTCAGAATAAGAAGTCAAAATCCTCGAAACTAATGTAACTGTACCCGTGAGAATGATGAAAGAATACGAGATTGTATCTTTTCTTTGTTCTGAAATGAATTTAAATTTTCGAGTAGGTTTTTTTTTTGAAGAATATAAATACTGGTTTATATAAGAAAGTGTGATTTAAAGGTATACAGTGTTCTAGATTTTGGGCAGAGCACTTATTGGCTAATGCCTTTTGGATATACACAATTTCTAAAATATCACCATTTTCTTTGAAATTACATGACCGATAAGTTTAATATATTATTAAAAGTAAAATCCATTTTCTTAAATAACAATTACAACGATCCATATAAATAACTTACATTTATGGAATATATATTGCTTTTAATAAGAAAATTTAAGTGTTAACTCTGTTATAAGTGTGCGAGATTCCAGTTAAACCTTTAAATTCTCACTCTCGTACAAGTAACCTATTCTAAATATGTCTACTTAAAAATTAGCAAACTTTTATTAAATATTTCATTTTTTTCTTTAATACTTCGAAAGGTAAAATATTGTAGTTTTTTATAAGCTATACAATCGTCAAAAAATGAAAAACTTTTTGAAGGAATATTGCTTGGAAAAAACAGTCGCCACAAAATGATACCATTGATTACAAGGATAATACCCCATCACACCATACTGCTTTTCATAACATACAATACACCTATTACTTTTTATTATACATTTTCAAAACATAAGAAAAATTAAATTTTATAGTTATTTTTGAAAAAAAAGTCTAAGAAAAGATGATTCTTAATCATTAATTGAATATTTGTGTGTGTGTGTGTGGTCAGAGAATTGGACTTCAATATAATCATCTAGGTATCATGTTTTCAAGTTTTTATATTTAGGTTAGTAATTATCCATGCTTTAATTAAATAAAAAACTACGAACCTTAACGAGATTTTAATCTGTTTTTAGCATACATCTTGTAATTTGTGAGATGAGAACAAGTCTGTTTTTTAAATAAATAATGACGTAATTAATGGTTTGGACAAACAATAATTTTGAATTAATTTTCTACTGATAATCATCGTTAAAAAACACGCTTTGTAATATATATATGTTTTTTTCAACTAAATTTATTTGCTTAAAACATATTCATTACGTAGACAGAACGGGTACATCGGAAGGATAATGGTGTCAAAACGTATCAACTGGTCTATTATTGATACTTTTATTTTAAATTTTTAATAAATTTAATGAAGATTTTGGTATTGCATTCAAATTCATAATCAGATAAATGTTCTATTAATCTACAGTTTTTTTTTAAGTAGCTGTTCGTGAATGCCACGAGTTTAAATAATTTGACGAACCAAGTCTTTCCGACTAAAATTTTAATAAAAACAAAAAGGTAACATAAATTATTGTGGGTTTCGATGTAAAGCAGTTATTACCCACTTCAGCAATGCTGAAATCCTTCAGCTTCTCCGAATATACTATCCGACTGGTAGGTGGCGCACGCAGGCGTCTTCACGCATGCGCCATACCCGCAAGCGTCATACTCGCAGTCGTCATTACGCATGCATCATACACGCAGTCGTCATACATGCAGTCATCATTACGCATGCGTCAACAGCAGCTATTCTCGCAGCGCCGCGCCTGAAACCACAGCGCTACCAACCTCGCCCCGGCCCCGCCATTTCCTTTAAACACGCCATACCTTTGCCCCACATTATTCTTTTGCGTTTGTTTTAGAAACCTTTAAAATAGTTATCAATGCCACCGTACCAGCGGAATACCCGCCCGTACCGAAAAACATTTTGCAAAAAAATTTTATTAGCTCAATGTCAAATACTTCCATGTTATCCTTACATATAATTTCAACCGTTTAATCGTAAAATGCACTAAGTTTTAAACTGATAATTTAAACTGATATTTATTATTAAATTTTTTAAAAAGTGCACGACACCGTCTTTATTATTTTAAGCATTTCAGGGTTTGCATTAATGAGCGCATGGTGTCCTTGAAACGTAAACGTGTGCATATATCTTGACGAATTTCGATTGCACAAGTATGTGTTTGCTTTACTTGATTCGATGTTGATAAAATTTTTGAAAAAAAACGTCATATTTTTGTAGAGCATTTATAAAATTTCGTTTAAAAGCCGTAAAAAAATGGGGAATACTAAATTCATTATTTTCCCACATTTTTAAAAACTAAAATGATTGATATCATATAAATAGCCCAGTCTCTAAGGAAGATTTATATGAGCTTCATCAATACACATAAAAGTTTTCCACAAATATATTACTTATTTCAGTATGTGTTTTTGTATAAGAATCAGTTTATAAAGTGAAATTTTAAGTAAAGCATGTATTTCCTCATTTATCACCCAATAAATAGTTTGTATTGCGAAAAAGATTTATGGGAAACTAAAAAAAAAAAAAAACCCCCTCAACAAATTTTATCAAGAAAAGCAGGGTTCTAAAATTGAATTCCGTACTTTTTTTGGACAAAGGAAAGGAAAAAAAAGATGGTAGAAAACTGCTAAAGTATTTTTTTCATTCTATTACTTAGAACTTCGGAAAAACTTCACCTTTGCGTACGACTCTTTTACAGGAAAAAAAAAATAGAATTTTTTTTTAATTCTTTAAAGGGGAAAAAACTTGCGTTATCTTAAAGGTTAATAAGAAGCTGACTAGATAGTTTCTTTTATTAATTCACCAAAAGAAAAAAAGTACACTTTTTTGGATACAATAAAAAACTTTTTCGTATTTTAAATATTTTCTTCCATAAGGTTTTCATTACTTTTTAACATTTATTTAAGCCAACTCTATAGGAAGGTTGTTTTTCCAAGCCGGAATAACCGGAGTTATTCAAAGATTTAATGAATTTTAATGAAAAAAAGGGGGGAGTTTTACTGTAATAATCTAATTTATAAAAAAAAAAAATACCTTTAACTGTAATTATCTTTTATTTTGAAAGCGATATGTACAACCCCCAGCTGCTCCTACTTAGTATGTAATTAAAAAAAAGGAAAGTCCCCACCCACCCCACCTAAAAATTGCTATTTTTGCTAAAAAAAAAATTGTTTTATGTTGTTTTTTGAAAGAGGCAAACTTTAGTTGCAGGTTATCTTTACCAAACTATTCAAATTGTTTTGGGGGCAGCGAATCGCAGTACTTTTTTTTCAGTGAAATTCTCACTATTAAAATTTTCCCAGAGATTCAACCATTGGAATAAAAACGAAATGATTCAAAGGGAAAAAAAGAACTCTTTACTGTTGATGCCCCAAAAACGCTAAATGATTACGTTTTTGGGGGGAAAAGATAAGTTAAAGGGCATAGATATATGAAATGAACGAGATGCAAACCTTCCCCTCTGCCTTTGATGATGGCAAAACAGCCGTAGTGTTGAATTTCAAGAGTTGACTTTACATTGTAGCTTGGCACTGATCAATGTCGCCCTATCGTCCACAATATCTACTATCTATCCTTAGAATATTTTCATACTATTCGTTACTAACTCACTTCTCTTTAGGCACGGTGCTAACGTAAAGCTACACACTATCCTTATTAAAAAAAAAAAATTTGAGGCAATAAAAGTAAAATAATTTATGTTTCAGTCTCAGATTATATCATTATGTTGATTCTTAAAATAAAAAAAGAATTCTGACCCCAGCCATTGTTTCAAATAGTTATTTTTCTCAAACTTTAATAAAATGCTTCATTTTTAAATTTCTTTAGTCATTTTAAAAGTGATTTATGTTTTTAGTTTTTGGAAAGAACAATGGTTAGTAAATTTAAAAATTTAAACCCTCTTTTTTAAATTTTTAATATTTATTTTTATAGCTGGGGGTGTCTCGCCCCCCAATTTGCCCCCCTTGATCGTGACTTTCCCCTTTCATGCCCCCTATGCGCCTAAAGGACACGTATACTGGGACAGTAGGTCCTGGCTCTCATGGGCTGTTGCACCACTGAGTTTGAGTTCAGGTGTATAGCTAAACCTGGAAAAACAAGAAATTTTTTAAAATACTAACTTAAAGATTTTTTTAAAAAAAAAATAACTAAGATCTCAAAACCCAAATTATAGTAAATTTTGCAGAACATTTATTTTTTAATATATAAAAAATCGTAAGACTCTTTTATATTTGGGAAAAAATCTTGGGGGGGGAAACACTTTCATCTTTAAAATCAAAAATCCGGGAAAAAACATTTAAAACTTGTTAAGTCATGAAAAGGGAAAGTCTAATAATGCCTTTTAAATTTTTTACTTTTAAAAGGCCAACAGGGAATAAAATTGTTTTTTTTTTTTTTTAAAACATGACCCAAATTTTTTCTGTGTATGTAAACTTAGAAAATAAAACCATATAAAAAATTTTTTAGAAAAAAATGGTAGTTAAAAGGAAATTTAAAAAATTTTAAAAAAAAATTTAACGGGGAAAATTTTAAAAAATTTAAAATTCCATGCGTTTTGATTTTTTTTTTAAAATTTCATATTTTTCAACTTATTTCTTTTTTTAAACAATTCTTTTTCAAATGTATTCCCCAAAGTAATGTTTTATATGAAAAAATTTTCAAAATATGGGTAAACGCAAAATTTTTTTATGAAAAAATTTTCCCAAAATTTTTAAAAGGGTTTCCAACCCTAAAAAACTTTAATTTCCCCCCTTTTTAACCCATCATATTACTACAATGCATCCAAAAATTTATGACTATACATTAGATGAACACTTTTGAAAGTTTTGTTATAATTCGACAAAATTAAACCCATGGAACTTTTAAATTTTTGGTTTCAGGCAAATTTTTGATTCTGAGAAAAATAATTTTTTTTAATTTTAAGGAAAAATTAACTTGGGTTTTTTTAAAAAAATTAGGAATAAATAAAAATTTGAAATTGAAAAAAATAATATCATACAAATATAAGATAGATGCAGAATGTAAAAAAAGGTTCGCAAAAATTTTTGTAAAATCGCATTGAAGTGGATATAATGATAAAATTGAATGCTGGAACTTTTTTTTAAATATCTGAAGTAAATTGCGAATTATTTCATTATTGTTTATCTCAACCACATAGTATATTATACATTTCATTAATCACAATGGTAAAAATATTTACAAAAATTAAATTAAAAAAAATTCAACATCTTCGGGAAAATTTTTTTTTAAAAAAACATATTTTATTCCAAAGGAAAAAAACTTTTTTTTAAAAAAAATTTAAAAGACATAAATAAAAAATTTGAAATTGAAAAAACATTTCATAAAAAATATAAGATAGATCAGAATAAAATTTTTGATTCTGCAATATTTATTGAAAAGTCACATTGAAGAATATATACAGTGATAAAATTGAAGATAAAGAACATTCTAATATAAATTGCAGAATAAATTTCTTTTATTTCTTAACAGATAATTTTTTATTTTTTAATTTCAAAAAGAGTAAAAAAAAAATATTTCAATTGATTAAATTAAAAAAATTAAAAAAAAATAAAAATTCAACTGCAATAAAAAGGAAAACTACTTGCTAAGTCGAAAAAAAAATTTAAAAGCACCCACTATAGGCTGCATCTGTATTTGGCATTTCTTTTCCTTTTCTTTTGTTTTGAAGAAATTTTTTTGAAAATGCGTCGTTTATCTTGTTTTTCAGCAATAATGAAAAAAAAAAACTGTCAAGGCATGAGTCCTTTTTCGATTCAAGAGTTTTCCTATCCCAAATTGGCTTTTCGATGGCTCTTTTCTATTTCCATTTTTGGAGCGGAAATATCTTTTGGACTTTTTCGCCAAACAGCTATGCAACTTTTTTTGGAATTTTCGTCTTGCCCCCTACGCACTTTCAAGAATGGTGTTTGAAGCTAAACGGATAAACGGGCAAAATTTTTTCTCACTACTTGGCCGACAATTTTTTCAGGGGAACTTTGTGCCCCTGGGGTTTACTTTTGGTTTAAGCTCTTTATAAAACACCACGATGATTCCCTTCAGGACACTTGCCATGTAGGCTTTTTAGTTGATGAGCAATGCATCAGGCTGGATATATGGCGGTTTTTATTTAATTGGGATCGGGGAAAATTACAATTGCCTTTTTATAGTAATTTTGCAACTTAGTGATGTTTTTTTTCTGTAAAACTTCCCCCTTACGCCCCCACCAAGAGTCACTTTTTTTCCCCATTCTTTCACTTTGTTGCGTAACGTGTGCCTAGCCTCTTTAAAATTTTTAGGCACTCTTCCTTTTTTGATTTTATATCAAAACCATATTTTTATTTCCGACAAATTTGAAAGGTTTTGAGTCACCATCATTCCCGCATGGGGAAAAATCTCATTGGGCAATCACTATTGCCCCCATAATCAGTCGATGCATCTCCCATGGGTCCCGAAGTTCCCTCAAAATTTTTTTTCACACTCATCCCCATGTCCTTTTGCCCTATGAGAAACCTGCACTATTGACTCCCCTTTTCTCGACCAGTAACTGCACAATTCTGACATTATTTCACAAAACCTTAAGTCAAGAAAATCCCCTGGGGGAACAATGATCCCAACGGGTTTGATGTATGTCCCCGTTTTTGCCAATACCATAATTAAAAATCCATCAATTATTTCCCCGAATTTTCGTGAACTAACTTTTCGTGACTTCTCTGGGGCTTGACGTGACATTTTAGGGATCTTTTTCTTCACCTCTTTGTTTTTCACGAATAAGTTGTGCACGCATTTGGCATAATGTTTTTTGATCCCATTTTGGTTTAAAAGGGGGATCACTCCTATCTTTCTTTTATATCATGGAATTTTTTGGCCCTTCGGGAAAAAGAAAAAAAACTTATAGCGACATGATTCGCATAAAAAATTCCATCTTTGTAGAATTTCCCCCTGGTGGTGTTGTTTTATAACAAGGAAAAAGTTTGTAAATATTTACAAAGGGAACTTTCTGCAGGTTCAAAAAAAAAACCCTTTTGGGGGGAAAATAACTTGCCTCAGGTTGGGAAGAGTCTGGTTCAGATAGTGGATTTTTCTGCAATTTTTTTCCATTAGGAAGCTGCCCTTTTTTAGTCAACATCTTTCTCCTTTTTGGGGGACTACCTTTAGTTTTCTTTTCTCGATGATATAAGATTCATACTAATAGTTTTAAACAAAAAACAATTTTTGAAATTTAGTTCTGAAAAAAAAACTTTTTTTTTTTGGGAAAAACAATAAAAGTTTGAATAAAATTGAAGAAAAAAGCAAACGCAAGTTCGAACGAATTGTAAACAAATAATGCCAATTTAGGTGTCAGATATAGTTAAAACAAATTTTGTCATCCCGATTTTGTAAAATTTTCCCCAAAATAAAAAATTGAGATGCTATGTCTGTATATAAAATTCGCAAACAAAGTACATGACAGCTTTGTTAGCATGACATCAGAATGAAACAAAGGGGGTGGTCATGGGGTATAAATCGGAACTTCCCCCTAACTCAGTAAAAAAGGAAATCCTTTTTTTGCGTTTGATAGGTACTAATATAAATAAAATAAGTCAAAAAACCTTTTTTGATATTTTTGTCAATTTAATTTAACTGTCCAAGTCTTAATACGTTATTTTCCAACTTATGTGTGTGTTCTTCATTAAAACATTACTTTTTAAAAAATGACTGAAAATATTTTTTTAAAAAAAATTTTTTTTTAGATGGCATTTGACATTGAATTTTTAACATTCAAACATAATATTTTTTCAAAACGTTTTGTTTTACATTTATGAACAAAATAATATTCATACTAACTTAAGCTCAAAATCACCAGATTTGTACACAAATTTTAATTTTTTTCGGTTTTAAATATGGATAGCTTAGCAAGTTAAAATTTTTGTTCAATAATTTTAAATTGCTATAATATATCTCTATAATATATGTTTAGTATAATGTAATTTGGTATATCATGGTATCAAATTACATTATAGTAAACATATCATATACCATCATTTTCAAAAATATTCCATTTCTTCCAAATATTGTTTCTCAAAGAAACCTGACAACGCTTTGGCTGCGGCCTTTTCTCAATGGAAAAATTTTTTTAAAACGTAAATCTAAATTTATATAGACCAATTGTGAAAAAGAAAGTTTGGGTTTTAAAATAAAGGGGAATTTAAGAAAATATGGAAAATTTCCAAAAACTCAAAACATAAGCAAATAGAAGTGTTTTTTTGGGGGAAAGGAAAATTCTCAATAACCAAGTCCCCCGGGAAAAAATTGTGTTAAAAAATTTAAAATTTAAATTTAAATTTTAAATTTTTAAAAACCCAAAAAAAATTTTTAAAAATAAAACGGGAAGAAAAAATCAAAGACAAAAAAAAACCAAATATCTAAGAAACTAATTAATCTTCAGATTTCAAATTTTAGGGTAAGCTTTTCAAATGTATGGACCATACTAAAATGCAAAATGGAAACAAAATCCGACATTTTGTTTTTTTAAAAGGGTCCCTTTATCCCTTTAAGGACCCAATTTGACTGCATGGCAAAAAAAAACCCGGGATTAAAAACCCGGGCCCCGAGATGAGACCCCCCCCCAGAAGATTGACCTCGTGGATATTTTCAGTTAAACCCCCAAAAACTAAAAAAAAATACATCGTTCAATTTTGCTGTTTGGAAATAATGATCAAAAATACATAAATTTACCAAAACAACAGTGGATAGTCTAAGATAAATATAAACCTGTTGACAGTCGTTCTACGCAGACACAATGTACGTTTTTTTAACAGGGTACAAAGACAAAGTACCCTATCGTATGCTATACAACATTTGATCACAAGGGCATAATATTAAAAAAAGAAATCTCATTCGAAAAGTTTTTTCAGTCGTATCAATCGTGATTGAAGAAAAAACTTTCATATGATTAAAACCTCGCACATTTTTGTAAACAGGAACATAAACATGCATTTAAATATTTGCTTTGAATTTTTATTCGAAAAAGGGGTAAATAAATTATATAATTTGGCTCCCAAAGAAAATTTCGTTTCAAGTTTTATTAAAAGAGAAAATTAAAATAATCACAAAAAAAAAAAAAATTTCACTAAATTGTAACTGTTTATCAAAAATATTGGTTACATAAAAAAATTAATTTAAAAATTCAAATTTTAAATAAAAAGGTATTTTTTAGGGGAAAATTTAAAAGGGGGTAAAAGTTTTTTGGGAATGATAAAAGTCAAAATTTTCCCCCATTTTTTATAAAAAAAAATTCTGTGTTTTCTTACAGATTGCAGAATTGATTGACAACGCATATTCTTTATATGGTTTGCGGAAATAAAAATGTATTTTACGGTTTAAAAAAAAAGGAACGTACTCCAAAGTATTATAACACAGAACATGTTCTTTGAAACGATATGTTTCTATGTATGTGTATATTTTATACGGGTAAACATAACGCATTTTTTACTATATTTTTTATGTACTTTTTCTGTCCATTTTTTTATATCTTTGTTCGTGTTATCTTCCCTTTATATATCTTTCTTACATTTACATATACAATGGGTGTTCGGTTAACGAACATAATTTCCGTTCAACTTTTTCGCTATCCGAATTGGGGCGTTAACCATCATCCCATTCACCATGACCTTTTGTGAAATCCCATTAATTCGTTTTTGGGGACCTTAAAAAAGAAATCAAAACCAAAACTGATGGTCTAATGTGTATGAATATTCCTTTTTGGGTTTTTTTTAATATAACTAAGTTTAATAGGTAAGCAAACACAACCCGGAGAGATGAAAAAGATTTTTTGTCCGTTTTCCCCATATTTCACGTATTTTTGGCGGGAGCGCTCACAACCGGGACCTTTTTTATTTTTTAGTTTTGCACTGTGAAAAAAATTTAAAATTCGCTTAATTTATTTGCCATGTCATCAAACCCCCTTTGCCCATAACATATCAGCTGTCAGAAAATATTGATATTCATATTGAAATTCAAGTATTCAAGTGTGTATTGATTTTAGTCATAATAATAATAATTGAATGACCTGTAAATTCACTGTTAATTCAAGTTTCATTTAGTAATTATCAATACTAAGCATTCTTTAGACATTTCTCCTTTCAGTGATCTTATTTTGTATGCAAAATGGTAACAAATGTTTAATGTTAATTTTTTTTCAGAGTCGAGAAGTATTCGTTAGAATTCGTTTTGTTCATTATCCGAATATGTGTTCGTTGTCCAAACACAAAAATTCTTTCTTGAAAGTGTTCGTTATCCGATCACAAAAATCTTTCGTGCAAGTATTCTTTAACCGATCTGTTCGTTAACCGATCACCCACTGTATCAACGTCATTTTTTTAAACACAAAAACAACTCATTCCTTACTTAATGTGTTATTCATAAATATATGGCAAGAAATAAAATTATACATTTTGACCTACTAATGGTGTAATAGATCTGAGTGAGTGAGTGAATTTTAACGTTGTATGTTCAGCTACACGAGGGCTTTTGAAGACGGATAACGTAATTTTGAACCATGATCAAGTGACATGGACGACACCTGAGCAGGTACCCCTCTCTCCTAACTACCACACCAATGGGAGGACGTTTGAGTTCTCGAAAAATTTAGCGTGTATCGCGCCCCAACACGGCGGGACTTTAGTGGTACTGGGTTCTAACTCGTAACAAGGCCAGCTAAGATCCGATACCTTGACCATTTGGCTACCGCGGCCATATGGTTTAATAGAAAGTAGGCTTTCAGATTGAGAAATAGGATATTTTTCGCAACCACACAAATAAAGGATGTAAAAACAAGAAACAACTTAAAATCTCAGGAAGAAAATACTAATATTTATCTATTAAGAGCGAAAATGTGTGGTTCTGTTTGTATTGCATATTAAGATTCTTCGTAATTCAAGAGGAACAAAACATTTACAATTTTTCTGGAATTGTGTTCTTACTCGAAAATAAAGTTCTTTGCAAAGTGCAAATATATATATATATATATATATTTAGATTTGTTTTCTCCAGTCTATTTGCTGAAAAATAAGCCTATATATAATCATACTTCCAGAAGGTAAGCTTTGGAAAGACATTTCTTCGGTATGGTTAAGTTAAAACAAAAATGTAGAATCCTAAATTTAGGTATAGTTTTTGTAATAATAGATATAGTCCTAAAAGATTTTCAATGCATGGCTTGCATTTTTCATATTTTTTGCTTAAAGTACCACATGTGAAACTCTGATGATTAAGATTTATAAATGGTTACTTTTATAAACCAAACAATACCAAAATATTTTTTAAATAAAATCTAATCTATTCTGTCACAGCACAAATCATATATTTGTCCAATTGACTAAATTGAGATAGTATGCATCATAAGACTGTTTAAAGTCATTTATTGATGAACCATTTCATTAAGGAGTTCAAAATAATTAATTGCGGAAATGTGGTTGATTTTTAACTCCTAAATAAATAAATATGAAATTTGCAAATAATATCATGTTTTAAATTCATACAAAGGTAGTTAAAACTATTTTCAAATATACTTTAACAGTTAATTTTATATTATAAATTGATTGTTCGACATATTTCTTATATTGAGCAATAAGTTATTTTGGCTGCAATATTTTCATCAGTAAGTACATTAATTCTTTACACAAACTATTTGAATAGATTTTCAACTTGTTACTTGTTAACTTAAGATAAGGCTCTTACTCAAAATCGCGAGGTAATAAAAATATAAATGATGTGGAAAATCAAAAATTTATTTCATGATGAAAATGCCACAAGTTAAATTTTTAAATTAGTGGATTCCTTACCGAAATGTGTACAGGATATCTGTAAAGCTAGAAAAATATTTTCTACTAAATTGCAATGCATGTGAAAAAACTCATACTGAATAAACCACATATGTGAAATGCATATATATATCTGTGTATGTTTATATGTAGGTTTACATGTATTGCAATATGACACCACTTCCATTTCCATATTTTTCAAGATCTACTACTGAGTAAATGTTCGAAATTCAAGTGTAATATTACTTCAACACCAGCCCTAAATCACGTGAACTCACAATCGAATAATATCAATTTACAGCTAGTATTTTAACAATTACAACTTCGATGCAAACATTTAATTGCCTTGATTTAACACCCATGTATTGTAATCGCACAAGGCTATGGTTAGATGGTGCCTTTCCATTGTTAGTGAAATTCGAATTCGCCGGCAAGAGATCATATATCAGCTTCTCTTGTGAGCGAACATAAAATGGGGTGCTAATGATATCCTGTTAAATTCCCAGCGTTCTATATAATTTAAGAGCTGTCTACTTAAGCAATGTAGTGCTGAGGTTGTATAGGAATTTATTTTCACGACAATCAATGACATTGATGTGGACAAAGTCTGCATTTCAAAAGCATATGTTTTCAGTTACGATATTTGCATGTTTTGAAAACTATTAGTTAAATACGATTTGAATAAGTAACAGTAAAATTATTTCAAATAATTTACAAGAGTTTTAGGGAAAAATATGTAAGTTATTTTTATTTATGTTTTATGAGTTGAAGGATTTTAGGGTGTGTTAAATTTTGTCTCGAGAATTGAAAATATAAACAATTTTCGATTTGATATTATCCTTTGCGGTTAAAATTAAATAGTTCGATTATTTTTTTAAAGTTATTTATAAAGGAATGCGGTTTCCAAAAAGTGTAAAATGTTTAAAATATAATCATAATTATAAAAATTATAAGCATATTAAAAGAATAAATATTTTGGTCAGAAATATTGTGCAAGATATTTTCTAAAATAATTGGTCTAATAACCCGCAATAAGTTGATTTATAAAGTTAAGTGTATCTTTGTTACACTGTAGCATTTTTATACAAATAGAATAACATATATTTTTTAAAATAAAAAAACACTTAATTTTTTTAAAAAAATTTCATATTTTTCAAATTTTTTTAATAGAAAAATATATAACAATAAAATTAGGTATGCTTTAAAGAGTGTATGATACATTTTGGAATTATGTAAAATTTTATGCATAAAAGCCTACTACTATTTTAGAAAATAGTATGCACACCGTAAAATGTTCTTAATAATTCTTACAGAAATGTTTTTTATTTCCATATGCTTATAAGTTTTAAAATTATAATTATATTTTAAAAATTTAACACTTTGTGAAACTTTATTTCTTTATAAATAAAGTGTAAGAGAATCGAATGTTCTAGTTGAAATGTTTTTATATTTACAGCTCCTAAGACAAAATTAATAATTATGAGACCCTTTACACCTCCTTTTTCCCCACTCTTCTCCGATCAGAATCTATTATCTTGAATTTTAAAAGTCTTAAGTGAACCCTTAAACTTTCATAATAATATTTTACATATATAAAACATATGACAAAATATTCATTATTACTTAACGCTAGTGTCTGACGATGACTTTTCTCCCATATATAGGTAATTTAAGGGTTTATAAGTGTATGTGAAGAGATAGTAATCATTATGACTTAACGAAAGAAATTTTATGGATAATCAATAAAATACGATTTTGTATTTACATGAAGAAACATTTGATTCAAACAGAATTAAGTACTACATTAAAACACATTGCCTCGCAAATTGTAGTAAAGATTAGAATGCAGTGTTATTACTGGAACGTTTTTCTATTAGAAATGTATTCCCATTTTTGGGATTGTTTTTGGATATTGGGTGATCTTACAGCTACAAGTATGAATTTGCATTTAAGAGATGGAATACTGAACATTTCTTGAACACTCCCATCCTAATTGGTCCCATATAACTCTAAAAAGTTTAAAAAGTATTGCCCCGCAATTTGTATTAAATATAATTTTTTTACGAGCATTACATTTTTTATGTACTGTCATGTTTAAATAAAAGATGGAATTTTTTTATTGAAATTTTACTCATCTCTAATTGGTCCCACAGAATTTTGAAAAGTTTTTCAATACATAGTGCATGTTTTTTTTTTTTTTCAATAATAATTTCTTAAGAGCTCCTTATTTTTAAGAGTTATTCAAAGCATTTACTAAACTTCAATAATATTTATAAAGATGGAATTCTATTATAGATTTTTCACTTACTTTTTGTTGTTTTAGAGCTTTAGAAATTTGAACTGTTGAATCTTCCCAATGATATTATAATCTTTACATATTTTAAAACTTAGTTACAAATCAAACGATTATTTAGAGAAACCAGTTCAGAGATAATATATCTGATAATAAATATTCACTTAAAATATATGGAAATTAATACATACATACGTATAGATCTATCACTTAAAAAAATTGCTTAATGTTACAGAAGAAAAATTGATTAGAAGGTTTTGTAATATTTATAATAATGAATTATGAAAAATTAAAAAGAACTTAAATATAATTATTAATGTTCTCTATCATTTGCAATTAAATATAATTATATTATTACATAAATCCCTTAAGGCATCCGACTGCGTTCGGAACCGTGATTTTAAAAAAGTGCATAAATGGATAATTTCCATGATATGTGGTGTCACTTAGATTAGAATACATGTATAAAATTGTTTTAAGGACACTATGACAAAAAATTATTTAAATACCATATTTTGGCAAAAAATTAACTTAGAATAACCTTTTTTTAAAAATGTTCTCCTTTTACAGAAAATGCTTCTATAATAATAATATTTTGTGCTTATATAAAGTAAAGACCTTTCCAGAGAGTCTGAACAAGGAATTTTGAAAAATTCGCATTGTTTTCAGACTTACCACCAATTGAAATAATTATCGATGCTTTTTCTTAAAGTTTCTACCCTCTGTTGTAGTAAATTATGGATAAATCCACTTAGAAGTCTTTATATTTCCCAAATTCTAGTTCTGCTTCTGTACAGAGGTCTGAGCTATATACATGCAGAATATTATTATAATAGAAGCATTTCTTCATAAAATGAGAATGTTTTGAAAATTGGTCATTCTATAATACTTTTGTGTTAAATTCTGTTGTTATATCAAATGGTGCCATGCCGCCTAAAAAACATTAAAATATTGCCATTTTATTTAAAGTGGTGCATTTCTATCGGGTTTGTGCAACTTTCCACGGAAATCACTTTATATTCCACATTAAATACTTATTCATTTTTTGTAACTACATTTTATTCTGAAGGCATATTTAATTGTCACTTCAAATGAAATAGTTAAATCAAAACAATCTAAGTCATAATCAATCAATGAGTCCTGCCGGTCAACTATATCAAATGGGCCGGTCCGCAGCGATAAAAAGGTTGCGGAGCAATCTTAAGTGCCAGGATGTGAATTTATTTCCAAAGGAAGACTTTTATTTCTATCTTTTAAACTTTCCACGGAAATCACTTTATATTCACATAAATCACATTCATTTTGAATGTAACTACATTTTATTCTGAAGGCATATTTAATTGTCACTAAATTAAAATAGTTAAATCAAAACAATCTAAAATATAATCAATCAATGTGTTCCTCCCCGGTAAAATAATCAAATGTTGGCCGGTCCGCAGCGATAAAAAGGTTGCAGAGCAATGCCTTAAGTGTCCAGGATGTGAATTCTCATCTTTCCAAAGGAAGACTTTTTGTATTGTGCTGCTCTCTTAAAACTAGTCCCTCGGCTTTCGATTACAATAACAGGACATTGACAGTACATCTAAGCAATTTAATTATTTTGGAGAAGAGGTGGGAAGAAATTTAAAGGGTATATCCAGGAACGTTAAAATTCAAAGCTCTAAGCAATTATTATTTTTTTAGTTTGAGTTTGTTCTTTTCTATTCTTCATTTGCTGTCATTTTCGCTTACCGTGTGTAATAGGAGGTTTTAAATTTATTGTACGAGGGCACTAGGGTTTGCATTACCGGTATTTTGAGCCATTTCTACAATTTTGTAGTACCAGTAATTACAACTTTAAATACCGGTTTTCGGTATTTACATAATTTTGTAAAACTATCTCCATTATATGTTCAGGGATCGCCAACATAACTATAATGCATACTCTATAATACATTACATTATTATACTGATTTTAAAAATGAAAATGAAAAAGAATAAAAGAGACGGACCAAATCAAATGTGACTAAGTTTACATTAAATTTTCTTAATTTTTTTTTTATCCACAACCCTATCCACATTCAGAAGAATACTGTACAGTTATCGAACATGATGACACTAATGTAGATATTGAAAAGGAATTGTCTCTTGAAAAAAGATAGAATTAGTGATAACTAAAAAAAAAACAATTTAGAGGGACTTGGAAAAAGTCCATCGTGCATTGCTAACAGTACTACCGACTAGAACAGATGCCTCAAGAACGTTTTCAACAGCTGGTAATTTTTTCACAAAAATACGTTCCAGGCTTAATGACACTGCAATTGATGCATTATGTCTTTTAAGATCACTTTTCAAAAATTTGTAATAGTACCACAGATTAAATAGTGATATTTACACTTTTTTGTGGTTTAAATAAATAAGATGTTCCTTTACTTTTTTGTGATTCTTTATCTACTGTCATAACTTATAAGTTACAAATTATTTTTGCGATATTTACACTCTCTAATAAACTGAAAATAAAACAAAAAAGCACCGTGTTTTTTCTTTCTTTTTCTAAAATTTCTACTACCGGTATTAAAACCGGTATTGAGATAAATAAAATACCAAATACCGATATTGAACTTTTGGTTCGATATTGCAATCCCTAGAAGGTACTGAATGGGATACTGCAGTGCTTCTCAAACTTTCAATACTGGCGACCCAATATTCAGTCATATAATTTTCATCACGCCCCCCCCTCCATACAATCTACATCTATTGAATTCTACGGTACTATACTTTGACGCTAAAGTTTCAATACTTCTTTAACCTCATAAGTGTCACCGGCGTATATAAACATCTCACTCAGCCAAAGCGTTAATTGTCCCGGTCGTATTTTTACGTCATTCCGAAATACGATCTTTTCTATGCACTACTATCCATAAAATTATTCTTTAGGCTCTGGAATGCAATAAAAGGATATTGACGTTTGTGAAGGGTTTAATTATTTCAGAGGATTTGCTTATTTATTCATTTTCTCTCCCCTCCCCCCAATACATCTCATTCACGCACCTACTCAGACAATGGAGCCATTGGGGAGATAATCACGTAACTTTGAATTGGAAGTTAAGGGATTAATTAGAAACCGTACAAATGGTCAAGATAAGAGTTAATTCTTGTGTACAAATTTATATATGACAAACCAATGGGTCACTGGTAATTATCAAAATTGTTCTTGACTTAGTATTGTTAAATTAATTATTAAATGGATTGGACAGTAGTGATACATTTTTATAAGGGTGTTATATCAGTATAAATATGTAGTTTTATTTTTTATTATGTAAAAATGTATTTTGTTTGTTTACTTTCAGTAAATTAAATAATTTTTCAAATAAGCTTTTGTTTTTGATTTTTCGATATGCTCGCGCCCTCCTCGTAGATTCTTCATGCCCCCTAGGGGGCGCGCCCCAAAGTTTGGGAAACGCTGTGATACTGGTTTATTTGTTCAACCATGTTTTAGGATGTATCTCAGAGCAGGTAAAAAAAAAGTTATAATTTATTTTTTAGTATATTCTAACACAACAGTTTAAATTTTTTTATTTCCATTTGTTATTTTATCCTTTCCTTTTCTTCTTTATTAAAGTGAAAGTAAACAAATTTTAGGGAGGAAACCCACCTTTTCTTTTCACCTGATACACCGCGTAACAAAGCACGCCTGTGGGAAAAACAGTGACACTTGGGATGAATTTCGTAACTTTTCCTACGCAGTTAAAGGTTTAAATATCATGAAGCATAATAGATCAATAACCTGAAGGTCAAAAACGAAATAAAACAAACTGAGAAGTTGAAACAATAAATTTAAAATAAAAAATTTTGCATATGCATACAATTTTTATAACTTATTTTCAATATGTTTTCAACAGATTAACCCTTTAGTGGGCAGTGGCTAATAAGTGTTGCCAAATATTAAAATTGTTTTGTCCAAGCGCGTGTTGGATATTTAGTCTATCCATTTGCGTTAATTGAAGCTAAGACACATAAAAATTAATACGGATGGCAGCACGATACCTTATTTTGCATTTCATGTCCTCTGATGGGTGGTTAAAAACAGTGTTTTTCGATATAAATCTACAAATTGTATTTTGATTACTAGAAGTAAAATTTCTGATCTTTGAAAAAAATTTCGACATGTCTATAGTATACTTTTCTCTCATCTGAATGAGTTAAGCAATTGTACAAATAAAAAAAAAAAGGTTTTATTTAGGTTTTTGGATAGAGGCTTTATCCACTATTCACATAGAACAGAAAAATGACCTATTTCCTGTACTCGAGAGAGAGCACTTAAAATCACTTGAGGATGTTGAAGGTCGGAAATAAAAGCAAACTTTGTTTACAATATGTGGTACAAGATTCTCGGGGTCAAAAGTCTTTCATTACAGCTTTTTTTCTCGGAGAAAGCGTTTACATATTATAAAGTTCCGCAGTATACAGCTCATCAAATTTAGGAAATAATTAATTTAAATCCTCAAAAATATTACTCTATTTCTAACTTTTTATACTAAAATTAAATAAAATATAAACTGCGGATATGTACCAATTTCAATGTATATTCTAAGTATTGTATGTATATTCTATGTAAATATTCTA
>BMAV01008007.1:0-24008 GCA_019973955.1 Trichonephila inaurata madagascariensis
TTTTCTTTAAAATTCTTCGACTGCAGATTTAAATTTATTTTGTGTTTTTCGTCGTTTCGCTCCTTACATTTTGCGATTAAAAATTACTGCTTTTTGTTATCCATGTGCAAGTGTTTGTGTGTGTATGAAAGCCTTAACATGAAAACTAAACCATTAAAACTTCATATATTCACTTTTTCTCGAAGTTCCTCCTCCCAACTTTCGGTCAAAAATTGAACCGAATGAAAAGGAGCCCATCTGACGGAAAAGTGAAAGAAATTTCGAAAAAGGGAATTTTAAACAGAAATAGAGAAATGCTGACGCGGAGAATGGAAGGGGAAACATTATATATTCGAAAATGTCCGTCCTACACTGGGCTATGTAGCTAGTTATTAAATAAAGGTAAAATGAGAAATATTGTTAGCAAAGAGTTGTATATAGTTGAAAAAATATATTGCTGAAAGTTTATCTTCAAATTAGTAATAATTTATGTGAAATAGTTAATGAACAAATCGTTTGGATTTGGTTAACTTCTATTTTATTTTATGCTATCAGGTTTACTATATTTAATGTAGCTTCTACAAAATTATCACAAATATTTTAAATATTTTTCATTGTATTTTTTTATTCGAATGTCTTTTGAATTCAAGCCTTTATTAGGAGTGTTGGTAAGTTAAAATCTATTATTATTTATTATATTCAAATGATAATAAAGTACATAACTAGACTTCAATTGTATGAAATGTGTGCATCGTTTGATTTTTTTGCCCACCACCTATCTTTTCTTTTGAATTTCATTATAAATGGTGTTACCGAATTCGACTGACAAATTCAAAGGGGTGATAGTAGGCAGCATAGGGACGACAGATCAGCATAGAACATGGGGTTGCGAACCCCGTTTATTCGGAGTAAATCGCAAAAACAATTATGAAGGGTGTGATATCGATGCGGATTGAAAAAGTGGAAATAAGAGTTAAGAAATGCATTTATTAGGCGCAACGTATGCTTACAATACGAATAATGTATCACAGTTTGACGTCAGAATTAAAATGACAAGTAAATGTCAGTAAAATTGTACGAAGTTTCAGCCGCGTAGGTCATAGTACAAGCGCGATACCGACATACGAAGGATTGTGTGACGCATTCAATCAAATCCGATGTGCTGGCGATGTCAGCAGAAGCTCCAACGATCTCTGTGAAGTGAGATCCTTCATTGTAGCCAGTGGTGCCTCATACACAAGTGATTCAGGTGGTCAGGATTTCAGAAGAAGAAATCTAAGGGATCTAGGTCCAGGAAGCGCGAAGGCTAAGGAATAGGTCAGCCGGGTCTAATACACCTCCCTGGATATGTAGCATAGAGGTGGTTATGCATAGCAATCGAAAAATGTATTGGTGCACCATCGTACTTGAACCGTACATTTTGGTGCGTAGTGGATGACCCTCCTTGCAGTAACTCACGGGGGACATGCTGTAGGAAAACAAGGTACTTTGCGGCATTGAGGTGTTTGAGCAGTATATGCATGTCATTTGGCCACTCCCTTCGCTTGGCTTATCGTCTTCCCAAAGGCTGCTATTCTCAATATTTTCATGAAACAAACGCGGTTTGCAACTCCATGTTATATGCTGACTATGCCCTTCTGAATTTATCGGTCAAATTCGTCAAAACCCTGTAAAATTGCAAAAATACATTTTTTTCCCGTCAACTTATTTTTTTTTAACTTTTCAAAATTGAAGTTTCTGTAGAAGTTCAGTTTATTGTTTCAAAATAGAAATATCAAAATGCCTGGCTGAAATTCTTTATTTGAGTAAATAGACACATTGACATTTTATTCTTTTTTCCTTTATTTCAACATATTAGAAAGAAGAAATTTGAAAAGGAATGCAAGTTAAAGATGACATGTAAAAATCCGTAAATAATGAGCTATTAAAAAATAATTATCATTCATACAAACAATTTATTTTTTAGTATAATTGGCAATTAAGTTCTTATTCCAATTTATGGTTAAGGAGAAGATATATACTTTTAAATGAATCAGCGTTAATATTTTTTTTTTTTCATTATTGCTCATAATAAAATGCACCGAAACGAATTGGAATTTTTATTTCTAAAATTATCTCTGTCGGTAGCTTTGACATTATCAGGTTAATGTTCTTAATTTTATAACGAATTTTGAATCTACGTACGTTTTTCATTTCTATTCAAAATCAACTTGACATTTAGAAATTAGTTTTTTTTTCTATAACTTTATTTTTTAAATACATGTACAGAATACTGTACATATAATTTAAAAAATATTTCCAGTAATTTATTTTGTTTGAATTAAAATAAGATTGCAGTGCTACATTGTAGTAAAACTCATAATTTAAACTATTATAAAGCAATTTAATTCCTGTCAAAAATCTTTGTATTATGCATAATTTTGATGTATTGTTCCATTCTGACATTTCCTCAAAGCAATTTTTATATCATTGTTAGTAAACATTCTTAAGGGGACTTTGTACCCTTTGAACAATTTTTTTTATTTATGAATTTAAAAATTATAGTTTAACATTTCATATAATGTTTCTATTAAAAAAATGATTTAAAATGAAAATTTTTACATATTATTCACACAAATTTAAAAATTTAAATATTTTGGAGAAATTTTAAAAATTTAAAAATTTTATTCCTTTTGTAATTATTTATTTTTTTTACCCGAAATGTTTTTGTAATATTCTTAAGGCTGTTCTAAACAACTTTAGAGATATAGTTTAAAATAACTTATTTAGTTTTTGAGAAAAAAATAAAATGTTGATATGCATGCTAAAATTCAACAAAAAAGCCAATATCCCCCACATTTTAAATCTTTTAAAAAAATATTCAGCTTAGAGCAAAATGGGTGCCTAATTTTCTTACATGCTTTATATTTAACACGCAGAAAAAAAATGGAAGTGATTGGTAAATAATTGTGGAAAGATTGGCATTTTGAATGCACTAATGTATAGAAGAAACACAAACTGAGAAAAAACACTTCAAAATATATAATTCTGAAAAAATAATTATAATAAGCTTAATAAACTTAAAATGCCACTTTAAGACATTAGTTATATATATATCTTTAAAATAATTGCATTTTCGTATTTTTTCAACCCATACATTTTTACAAATGATCAAAATTTTTAGAGAATATTAATTGCACAAAAAAATTCAAGAAAAATGTTTTAAATTTTTTTTCTATCATAACAGAAATTTTAGTTTTTTTCTTCACATAATGATATATTATATGTGAAAGAAAAACATATGGGTAATAAGACCTTAAATTGTGAAATTATTAATATAAAATGCCTTAATTCAAAAATTTTACATGCACACATTTCACAAAGGAAAAAAAAAATACATTATTGTAATGCCTCGGTAAAATCCTGCTTTATATATTACACATTATTCTCTTATAGTTATTATTTCTGTTTTTAAAATAGGTTTTTTTACAAAACACTTTTTTGAGCTTTTTTTCTAAAAGGGGGGTGGTCTAACTGCCTAATTTGTTAATTTACATTTTCAAATGAAGTTTTATCCAACTTCTAATTTTCCGACATGCACAAGCAATATATCAATTGAAAGATAATAATGCAAAGAATAAGAATAAATAAAAAACAAAAAACGATAGTTTGGCCAATTTGGAGGTACCAAGTCCTCTTAATATAAGTAGTTGTGTTCTAAATTCTTTAAGAACATAACTTAAATTCAAAAAAGAATTTTGTATATAACGCGTTCTTTATTTTAAAAACACAGCGCACAACCAAGTGCAGATCAAACAAATGTACTAAAATTCCAAGAGAAAATCGAACTTTGTAATCATTCTTTTTCACAAATGTTATCTTGAATCAGTTACAGATTCAGACATCAATTAAATGTTACAGCAAACGATTTAAATTTATATATTCAAAGAAATCTAACATTTTATTCATGTAATTATAAATACCCAACGATTTATACAAGGATATAAAATTAATCCACCAAAAGTATTTTAACAAATATACTTTTAGCCTTCTAAACTTTAAGTTAATTTTCAATCGCAAAACCATCAAACGAGTTCTACTTGCAAAGTTAAAGAAAGCAATATCGTAATTGGTTTAGTGATTTACTTGATGGGTCTTAGTGAGTGGACTAAGTGAAGACTAACGGATTTCAAATATTTATTTAATTATCCTTAATTTAGCTTCAATATTTTGCCTTTCACAGGGTACTTCTAAAACAAATCTCCAACTTCAAAGCTAAGGAAAGTCTTAAGGAAACGTGACACAAACAGACTAATGTTCTTAAAACTCGTATGCACTTTGAATTTAGCTCATCTAATCACGAAAATGATTAAAGTTTAGTGGACTATAAACTTGAGTTGAAAGGCACGAAAATTCCTCAGTGACATGCTTACTTAAGTTGAAACTAAGAGTTTTGACAGGAAACTCAGACGAAACATATTTTCATTCTTCAAAGAAAGTTTGGGTGGGTTTTGTTGGATGTTGAAAAAAGACTATTAATGACAGAATGGAACTTATTTGAAATCATCATCCATAACAAGATTATGCTCTAGCGATTATTTTAAAATTTAAATAAGTTACGATTGCTGCTCTCTTAGAATTGATGAATGAAAACAGAATCGGTTTCTTTCATTCTGAAGAAACTGCTCGATAGACAACTTTTCTTACAAGGAACTGTACAAATAATTTGAAAATATTTCTCAAATTTACCTACTTTTATTATTATATTTTTATTCACACTGATTAAAGTCTGAAACTTGATAACTCCCGATATTTGACTCTTATTTTCCATAAATTTATTCAAGCTGATTGAAGTTCAAAATTTCGATTAGCTTTATGAAAACAGAATTATTAAATTTAGAGTTAATATTTTCGATTATATAAAACTATATAAAGGCTGTATACTACTTTTAATATTACAGTTTTGATACGGAATAAATAGTTTAGTTTGTTGTGAATTTTTCCGATTATATTTGTATTTGTGGGATATATTGTGCATGTTATAAACATGAAATGACACATCTTTAAATTTAACAAACTAAATTTTTTTTTAAGAAAATTGGATCTGGACATTTTGATGGGAAAAAAATCAAACACCGCACTATTGCATCTTTTAAAAGCATAAAATTATTCTCACATCAAGCTATATTTGAGTAATTTTTGCTGCATTTTATTTTATTTTATTTTTAAATAACTATCTTGGATGTAATGTATATATATATAGCATTCATACCAACGTATGCGATCTAAATGCAGAAATCTCTACCTATTTCGATCAAGCACAATATTTGAAAAATGTACAATTTATGTGAAGTTCTACTTTTTTAGAAATCCACACACACACACACACAACACACACACACACACACACACACACACACACACACACACACACACACAACACACAACACACACACACACACACACACACACACACACACACACACACACACACACACACACACACACACACACACACACACACACACACACACACACACACACACACACACACACACACACACACACACACACACACACACACACACACACACACACACACACACACACACACACACACACACACACACACACACACACTCTTTACTCACTACCACGCAAAAAAAACAAAACGCATCCATACACAACAAATTACCTAACTAAATCCCATAACCTAGAACTAATCTCAAAATCAAATATTGATATAATGAATCTAATTTCTGCATGATCCATACAAATCTTTTAGAAAAACTATATTTTAACGATTTCCCAGTTTTGCGCGAACGCCACTTGAGTACTTGAAATGGCACTCCCCTGATTTGTTCGAGCGCTGCTCGGGCAACACTTATTTTCTACTAGAAACCTCTGATTTGCCTATATTTTTTGCTTGTTTAGTGTGAAATGTTTCTAACAGATGTGTCTTATAGTCAAGTAAAATTAGAATTTAAAAAAATGCCTTAAGCGGTTTCAAGGTTAGGTTTTTCTGCTTTCTTTTAGACTAGATAAGGCGGAATTTTCTTTTTATTAGATCGGTGTACCGCAAGCTACGAACATTATTTCTTTTAAATTTGAAGCTTAAAATAGAAAAAAAAGCGATCTATTATGAGAAGCTCATAACAGAAAATATATAGTTCTGATATTGACTCAGTAAGTGAGTCTAAAATTTCTGTAAATGATTCTGGAAGTAATGAAATTTTGTTATCGGACTTCTCTTGTAGTGTAGTTAGAATGGATCATCATCTCACACAAATTACCCAATAACGAAAAAAAAAGAGGCAAGAAATAATACAAAAATATATTCGTTCATTTTTAGATGAATCATCGTGGAATGCTTTTATTATGAAGAAATTTATCTCATTTGAATTTCAGGTTTGATATTATAGATCACCTTATTGAAAAACATGGGTGGTAATGTTTGTAATTCCTGGGGTGACCAGGAATTTTTCCCAGTTCCTTATGATTCACAGGAAAACAATTTTTAGAAGTGATTCCTCCCACCGACAAAATATTAAGACCAACAAGGCACTGTTTTGTGTGTTGTTCGAAAAGAAACGGTTTTGGAAAATGGGTGAAAAAAGAAACACAATATTTTTGTCCCGATTGTAATATTAGGCTATAATTGTGTCACTGTTTTAAAATTTACCACACAAAGGAGAATTTTATGAGAATAAACTCACTGTGAGTACATTATTTTTTGACATAATATGTCAGGTAAAAAAAAAACTGTTAAGTGGTAAAATTTTAAAAAATCATGTAAAAACTAAAGAACTAAATAAAAATTTAATGATCCCAATCGAAAACAATAATACAAAAAGTCATAAATGTAATACTTTTGAGAGATTCAGAAAATTTTTTAATCTAAATTATTTAGAATGTATTTAAAATCATATAAAAATTAAAAGAGATTGCAAGATTTTACTTTGTATTCAATGCTATTTTTGAAACTGATAAGGAATTATTTTGTCATATTTTTTCCCCACCAGAAACTATGAATCTTGTCATCTGGGTATAAAAAAGAATCAATCGTACTAAAAAAATAAAGTTTTAGAAAATCCTGGAAAAACTCGAACATTATAATTTTGTATTATGTTAAATGCTTTCGAATAAAATTAGTTTTAATTAATTTTATAATGTTGGTTATAAATGTTATATTATAATTAATATTTCAGTCAAAAAGTCCCCAAACCTAAAGTTTTCCAGCATTCATCTTGGAAACAAAGCAATCGTATTTGAATAGAATGCAAAAAATAAAATAATATAAAAATACTTTTTTTATGAGGAAAATATCACAAAAATGAGAATGTTTTGAGAAATTTCTTTCGTTCGTAACTCAAAAAATGCGTTTAAATTATTATTGTCCTTTATTAATTATGAATAACAAAGCTTATTTAATAAGTGATAAAAAAGATTGTGATATTTATCAGGTTTTGGTTGGATCACGAATTTTTTTTCCCTAAATTTCATAATTTGTTTATAAGAGCGTTTATTCTTTTGAAAAAAAAATGGTAAAATAAAAGAGGTAAACAATATGTATTTTATACATTATTGACTAAAAAACCATTCATTTTAAGTAATTAAGTTTTAATAATAAATGACAAACATTCTAAGAAAGGTATGTTGGAAAAAAGAGCATAGCAAAACATTTTTTCTTTATTCATTAAATTCTTTTAGCCGGCAAATATTTACCATGTATAAATAGTTCAACAACATAAAGTACTGATGTTAAAGTTATGAATATTATTATTTTTATTTAATAATTCTAAGAAAGCCAAGGCTCTCTATGAAATAATAAAACATGTATAAACTTACTTAACTGATTTGTTTTCACTATAAATAAATTAAAAAATTAACTAAAAATTATTAGAAGCATTCAGGTCATACTACAATTGTTCTACGATGTAAAACAAAAGGTAAGGATATTTTGGAAAGAAAAAAAGTGATCGCGTACCTAAAAAATGACGCTAATTTTAACTTAAAGGCTTTGATAAAATTAAAAACATTATATATAAACAGAAAAGTTTCATTAATTTTCTTTCCTTTGCTTAAAATATTGCTGAGTTTTATGCATTTTAAATAAAATTGCATTTAGATAAAAACTGAAATTTGCCGAGAAATTGATTCTTTTAAAAAATTTCAGTATAATTGTCATAAGAAAGTAATTAATCGGAAAAAATGTCGTGTGCCAAAACAAGGAAGAATCACGTTCATAATAAGAACCCCTTTGGAAATAATAATTTCTTTTTATTTTAAGGTATATTTGAAAATTTATTTTGTATCACGAAAATCGTTAGTTGCTTATATCTCACAGCATGACTTAATTAAATAAAATTATGCCTTATAACAGAGTTATTACACACTCTTTTGCAAAAAAATAGAAGCACCATGAAGGAAGTGGTTGTTTTTAATAAAATTAAATATGTGTGTCCTACTCATACACAAATAATAAGATGATAAAAATATCAAGGCCACAAGGGAGATCCACGGGTCACGATTACAGCTTAAATGTTCAAATTAGTAGTTGGTGGAACCGCCCCTGGTGGCGATACATGTATACGACTCAGTAAAGAGTGACAGAGGTTCTCAATGTCATCCTGCAATACATTCTGCCAGGCATTCATCAGTTGTTGCTCCAGATCTGTGATATTTCGGGGTGCCCGAATCTGGTGCCCTACCATGTTCCAAACATGTTCGATCTGGTGTATGATCACATGTCTGGTGACCTTGCTGGCCAAGGAAAATATTAACGCACAAAGACAGTCCAGAGATATGCGAGGGTCGGGCATTGTCTTTTTGGAAACTGGTTCCCCATATGACGTGCTATGAAGGGTAATATAATCGACCATAGGATGTATCAATATGTCGTTGAGCTGTTAAAGATGAATGGTGTATGACTAGAGATGACCTGCTATTGTATGATATCGCCTCACACCGTCAAACCAGAGGTTAAGAAAGGCAGATTGAGACCGCTGGTCCCGGCCTCTCCAGACACGCAGACGAAGGTCATCTGCTTCAAGAGTAAAGCGGGATTCATCGTTGAACACTATGCGATAGCAGTCTGATTTCAACCATGATGATAGGCTGCGACACCACTTCAGACGGTTCTGCCGATGTTCTGGGGTCAAAGGCAGACGTCTTAAAGGTCACTGTGAGATTAACCCCCGTGAAATAGTGTAAAGTACCCTGGGAGTGGGGAGTAGTGAAGAGGCTGTTGTACCTTGAATAGTAGACTATGATACCGTTGGAGTAGTTCGGACCTATCGAACAATCAACCAATCTTGCCTCGCATTTATCCAACGGGACCTTCCGGAACATTCATTTTGTCGATAAGTTCCAACAGCAACCACTGCTAACAGTACCTATGTCTGTACATTGTAGGTGACAACCTATAGCTCGGCATGGTTATCCAGCTTCACGCACGTTCCACGTTCTATGTCATGTGACCATGTTCGAAGTCCTTCAGTTGCCTATAAGGTCTGCGAAAACGTCGTGATGGCATCATTCGTTTTTTCTCCAGGGAATTATAACGGTGAAAACGAAAAAAGATGAATTTTCCGCCTCTATAACCGGTTTTATATTTCGCGAGTTTCTGAGCAAAAATGTTCATTACAACCGCAATTTATGTTTATTGACCTTGAAAGTTTGATCATTTGCATGTTCAGTCAAGATGTCGTTGCATACGAAATTTCAACAATCGGGTATCCTTGACATGGTCGATCTTCTGACATGTCGTGGTTTCAGCGTTTAGAGGTGTGATTTCTCGAAATGATGAGAATTTAGAATTCTTAATATGACTTTTATTAAGAATTTAACTTTAAATTACTATATGTCGAACAAACTTATATTAAATGAGAATAAACCAAAACACGTAGCCTTAATTAACACAGATCGCGCAATGATCATTATCAATATAATTATACATATCCGCCTACTTAATCTCAATAATATATTGCGTTAAAAAATATAATCTTCCTACCTGGTTTTCGCAACGTCCCAAACCACATCAGACATTTTTACGCTGGCGTACAATGGATGTACCTTTGGGTGAATGGCGATTTTCTCATTCTGGGGAAGCCGCAATCAACACTTTATCTTTCTGAACTGAACTTCCCAAATTGCCATCACGCCTACCAAAATTTCTGTCCTTTTAAAGGTTATCTTATTTGCATCTATCCTTCTTTAACTCGGATTTGGGTTGGAAAAAGATCTTCCATTAATCATTGGCCTCAAAAAACAAAAGGTTATGTTTAGAAAAGGACCGTGAGACGTCACAACTCCTTCTGGGTGCTTCGATTTTTTTGCAAAAGAGTGTATACAGTGAAGTCATTTTTTTGTAGGTCCTTTAAGTACGCGATTACTTTTGTACGAATTTTGTAATAAAAACTAGTGAAAAATTATTTGCTATAAGTATTTATGAAACTTCTGAATCTTTTTTGCATGTGAATTCTTCCATGCAGTCCATATCTACCTCATAGAAACGGATATGACTATATATAAATAAGTCTTTTTTTTATTAATTCTGGGTGTTGCCGAATCAAATCACCACAGAACATGAGGTCGCAAATCACATTTAGTCTGTGAAAATTGCGATGATAATAGAGTCGTCGGAAGGCCGATGAGCCAGATGAGGAGAGTGGTCAAAGGAGATTTGGTGCGTAGTGGTTGGGTTGAAAGAAGCATGCACTCATGCAAATTTTCCACTTCTCTCGGAGTTGCTGCTGGGAGTTCTATACACTGCACACGAAAAGTTTGTTTGATGCATGATGGTGCCTCAGAACATTTTTTGATTATCGTGTGCAACCACCTCCATGCTACATATCCCGGGAGGTGGACTGGACGAGGTGGACCTGTTGCTTAGTCTCTGTGCTCCCCAGACCTCAATCCTCTAGGATTTCGTGTTATGAAACCACCTTAAATCGCTTGTGTATGCTACGTCAGTGGCTACAGTGAAGGACCTCATGGTATGGATCATCGTCGATCCAGCTGACATCGCCAGTGCACCGGATTTGCTTTAACTCGTCCGACAATCCTTCGTCTGTAGGTGTCGGCTGTAATATGAACTACACGCCCTTCGAACAACTTCTGGGGCAATCATTCGTCATTTCATTTCTGTCTTCAAGCTGTGATGTATTGCTCGTATTGTAAACATGCTTTACGTGTAATGAATGTATTTTTTACCTCTTATTGCCTTTATAACATTCCACTCGACATTCCATCCTTTATTGCTGGTTTTGCGAATTATTCTGACAAAATTTGGTTAACGATCCCATGTTTTACGAAGAATTTTCGTCCTCATGCTGCCTACTATCCCCCCTCTGAATCTGTCGTCAAATTCAATGACACTCTTTATATTATATCGTGACTACTCTTATCCCATTTCGTATTGCTTTGTAACATTTTTTTTAAAATTAGCGTGAATAGTGTAACGAGACAACATTTATTTTAACCTTAATTAGCATTTAATATATATAATATTAAATTAGCATTTCATTTATATAACATTAATTATAGCATTTCAAAAGAAATATATAAGTCAGTAAAGGAACATTAATTTTAGTAATAGTTTTTTAAATGTGAATTTTTTCCCCAGACTTTTAATTTACAAAATTTTTAATTGTAACATTTTTTCACGTTGTGAACAAATTTTGCCTTTAATGTTAAAAATGATAAGTGATTAAAAAAGTTGCTATTTTTAATTTGGGGAAAGATTTTTCCTCTTTGTGTATGATGAAGTTGAAAAAACAAGAAATCGAGGCGGATAACAAAGTCTACATAATGAAAATAGTGTGACATATTTATTTATTATAATCTAAGAGAATTCTACTGTATTCGATTTTGCAACAATTTCTCTCTTCAGAATAATTATTTATTCCTTCAAAATATTTCTTTCTGCAGATTTTGTTTCGTTTCGGTTTGCATGTGTTAGCTCAAAATATGAATGAGTATTAATTTTGGAATTTATATGTATCCTTATTCTATGTAATTATTATTGATATTTAAGAATAACTTGTTTTATTATTTTTGAAATTTTGATGCATTTCCGAGAATTTTGGGAGCGACAATTACATTCCCGGGAATGGAATAAACCAGGAAATAAGAAGGCCTAGATCTGATGTCTTCTGATATACCAAGTTAATATAATAATTCAAATATAGAAAAAAACCAAGAATTGAAAAATTGTAAAAATTAAAAAATTAAATACTTTTTCTATCAATACGGCTCTTTTAGAAATGTTTGTCAATTTAATTTCTGAAAGATGAATCTTTATTTTATCATTGACAACAATATTTTAACAAATTACTCAGACAGCTGGCAATTGAAGTCATAAATGACATACCCGATCAAGCCTTGATTATTTACACAGACTGTAGCCGTTCAGATACGGTTAGAGCAGGGAGTGGTATATTTAGTAAAACTCCCAAGAGAGTGAAGTTAAAATCAGTATCAGGAATTCTGACCACTGTTCCATCTTTAGATCGGAACTCATTGCTGTCAGTGGGGCTCTAGATCATGCTCTCAACTCTAATAAGGACAGTATTTGGATCCTGACCGATAGCAGGAGTTCCATCCAATATTTGAAGAATTGGTCAAAGATTATGGACAATACTGGTCTGGATATTATTTCCAAATTGGCTGGGCTTGGTCAGAGGAAACAAATGTGTCTCCAGTGGATACCGTCGCATGTGGTGTGGCTGGGAACGAGGCAGCTGATAAGCTGGCCGGTAGGGATTGATCTCCCTAACCCCAGTTCCTCTGACTTGAGCCATTTTGAAATTCATTCACTTCACAGAGTTAAAATGAAGAGGGTTAAAATCTTCTGCTCACCACTAGTATATATTCCAACTGGGTGGCGTAGTTGGTTTGTCCTTAGCCTTCTGCACCCAAGGTCACAGGTTCGACCCCAACTCACCTCAGTGGAGTTTCATGATGCAGAAAATCGACAATGGCCATGTCGTATGATTATGCATTATGTAAAAATCCATTGAAGTGCCCGTTTGGCATGGGTGTTCTCGGTAAATTAATTCCAAGTTCAATTTCGCCTCAAGTGCCTTCAAGTGAAAACTGGGCGTGGTAATTGGTATCGCCTGAATAAAAATGGTGCCGAAGTGATACCAGATTCCGGGGAATGAACTAGATCTGTAAAGGTAAAAAATACCAACCGAGTAGCCCCATTAGAGATAAAAAACCACTGGTATGCAGCTAAGAGTTATGACCTATCTCTACAGTGCAGGAGATCCAGGGTTCTCAGCCGGCCTTGGCGCGCTTTAGAAGTGATCACCTACGTGGTATGACCTTTGCGCAGGGCGTAAAGTCTTTCTTTATCTGTCCCTGCTCTCTGCCTGCTTCTCCTGATCATCTTCTGGACTGCGGGGGCATTTACCTGGAACAGTTGTTTGAGATCAAGGCTCTGGCTTGTGACATTCTTATACGGAAAGGTCAAACAGATTTGGTGTAGGCTTTCCTGTTCCAAGGGGATTTGAAGCAACAATAACAAAACCAAATTATAATATACGTAAACCAGTGAAATACTTAGAAAAGTTATTAGAGCGCAAGTAGAAGAAACACATATTTTTCTATAAATAAAATTTTACCATAAGAAAAGATGGAAACGCATTATGTTATGGAAAGGAGAAATTTCCCTTTACAAAAGAAGACAAAGACACATTTTATTACGAAAATTTGAGAAGAATTTTAAGTAGCTTATTTTAACTAGTACTTAAATGTGTAACTTTTTAAAAAAGAGAAAAATAAGAAGATAAGAACATTTTCTTTTTACTATAAATTCCCAGTAATATGTTTCCCATCCATAATATGACCGCCTATTTTTAAATCTCCTCCTCCTCCTATTATTTTTATTTTTCTCCTTCGCTTTTAAAAATAAGTCTCCAATATATTTTTTTTACTTAAATATTCACTTTAATATTTTATTCACGGCTGATCATGAGTGTTTCCTAGATTCTTTATATTTTTATTGAGACATATTTTATTGGAAATAAGTTTGTTTTTACCTAGATTGTATTCTTCTTTAATTTAAATGGGTTTCAAGGTATCCAAAAGTAATGGCTTATTATTATGGAACTACCCATCAGAATGTAATAAACTGTTCATCCATGGATTGAAAAATCCTCCGAGATTTTTTGGACCTATCCGATCTGCCGCACATGCGGACATTATTCGGCAATCACAGACGATAAACTTGTTACACTGACTTCATTAGTAAAGATGTGGACGCTACGGTAAAAGATGCAGTGCGTACTTTGGTTAACGAAATTTAAATCAGTCACTCGTGTACAGCGACGTGTTCGAACAGAATCTTGGAGGGTTTCTAATTCCCGGATGGACAGTGTATTATATTCTGATGGGTAGTTTCGTAATAATAAGCTATTACTTTTGGATACTTTAAGCCCGAATGCCCTGTATAGTAACTGAGCTACTCTGGCAACTACTTACAGTAGACGTCTTCGACCTGGTTACCCTTGAACTTTCACAAGGGTTCCACAAATGATCACTATTTGATTTATCAAATCCTCAAAATTTTAATGATATTTTAAATTTCATAAAAGATAGAATTCTTCTAGGAATATTGCTTGTAAAAATAAATACAAATATCTGTTGTTGTTGTGTCCTTCCCGAAGGGAAGGAATGAATGTTGCCAGAGCCTGAGACAGGTTGGACTTCTTTACGATAGATGACGACACCACCTGTCTCCACCTCCACAATTTTGGCATGGATCTGGAGGGGAGGAAAATATTCTCCAGCCCCCTGCACTCGATATTCAGCGCACAAGACTTTTGGACCCACTGATTTAACGAGCACGTACTCCGTGTGTACTCGGAGGGTATTTGGTGGCATCGAGCATCGAACCCAGGTCTTCCGGTCTGGAATCCGATGCTCTAACCACTAGGCTACCCACGGCCCAATACAAATATCTATTTTATGGATATAATAAAATCTTAAAATTCGTAAAATCACGTGCTACTAGCATGAATGGATAAATCAAAAGGCTTGCCAACGAAGGAGAAGGAACAACTTATGACATACCAACACATTCGACGTTAATGCATAAATCTAAGCAGGATTAGCTCCTCAAATTTAGGGTGCGAATTTGAAGAATGCGCAGAAGCTTCTCACACAGTGATGAACCTTTTGTGCCATACTGAATAATATATCTAATTTAAAGTATATCTCAAATAAAAACAAAACATAGAATGAAATTAACACAGAATCTGAAATACGGATACAGATAACTTCTACCTAGTTTGTGTGAAAGAAAAACACACGTTTCAGTCATTAAATATAATGCAATGGTAGATGACAACTGAAGCACGAATTAGAGTTCAGTGGCTGAGTGGTAGTGTATTAAGCTTCCATGACACAGGTCCGGGGTTTCAAGGCCAACTCAATCTTTCATTCCTTCAGCGGGTCGACAAATGAGTACCAAGCATGCTTGGAAGCTAAACACTGGAGAATCGCGTCAGACTGAAATCCTGATCGGAACATTTGCCCATCCACCTCAGTACCCTATGTCATGAAAACTGAAATGAAACTGAACATGAACTGAAACAGTAGGAGTGGCCTTCATGCGCTGTTGTGCCACTGAGTTAGTTTAGATGACTCCTAGAGCTCGAATTAATGAGTAAATCACATTTATATTAAGTTAAAAATTTTAATAATAAACACATTTTTTTAATTGTTTTCTGTTAAGTAATTATAACACGTTGATCTACTTTATACAGGGTGGTCCTGAATTCATGGAACAAATTTTAAGATAGGCACCAGTCATTGTAACAATCGCCTATTGCATAGGAATGTACACCGAAATGCCACTGAATTAGGGGTATGAAAATTGTGTAGAGCTGCATATCATTTATGCGTAAGTGCTGTAACTGCATACTCTGTACTCTGTCGTAGCTGCATACATAGCGCTTACTGTGGTTGTTCTGAATTACTGTTGTGATTGTCAACATGGGTAAACTGCCTGATTTAGACACTTTCGATCGCGGTCAAATCGTAGGTACATGGCGCATGGGCCATTCAATTTTCGAAATTGTCAGACAGCTAGGATTTTCAAGATCGACAGTGTCAAGAGCATACCAAGAATATATAGATGGTGGACAAAAAACTAGCGATCGGGCAAACTGCAAAAGACAATTAGCCTTCACATGCGTAGTGAAAGACGGCTCAGATGTATTGTATGTAGCCAGAGAAGCCAAACATTAGCTAAAATTCCCACCTAGTTGAATGACGGTGCCAGTTGAACTGTCAGTAATCGGACTGTGTAACGCTCACTTCACCATATTGGTTTCGGGATCCGTCGAACTCGGGAGTACCATTGCTAATGATCGCCATCGGGCTGCACGTCTTGCCTGGGCAAGAGAGCTCAGAGGCTGGTAGGTAGAGAACTGGAAACAAGCAGCATGAAGTGATGAGTCTAGTTTCTGACTATATATTGCCATAGAGACTGAGAATATGGCGTCAGACTCATGAAGCTCATGAATCTTACATGCCAGGGTGGAATTGTACAAAGGCATGTTGGCTCAATCATGGTCTGGAGTGTTTTTTTGTGGCACTGTTTGGGATCTTTGGTACGCGTACCAACCTCCCTCAATGCAATTCCGTATGTAGAGTTGCTGGGTAATCTCCTCCATCCGTTTATGCTGTTCTGTTATCCGCACGGTAATGGAGTTTTCCAGCAAGGCCACTGTCCCTCTCACCAGTCCCAGTTGGCTACTGGATGGTTGGATGAACACCCCTCTGACCTTTCTGTCATAAATTGGCCACCTAGAGGCCCAGACTTAAGTCCTATTGAGCATCTTTGGCATGTTTTGGAACAAGGCGTGAAAGGCCATCATACAGCACCAACGAACCTTTAGAATTATGGACAGCTTTAACCAATATTTGGCAAGTAATTCCCTTGGAACGTTTCCATAAACTTGTTGAATCTATGCCTCGCCGTGTGACAGCCATTATCAAGGCCAGAGGAGCCCAACTGTTACTAAGTAGGTATCCTTAATTCAGTGTACAAGTGCAAGTGAAGCATGAGGTACGAACACAAAAAATAACAGTCGAAAGGAAAAAAAGTGTTTATTGAAAGCGTCGTTGACAAGTGTAATGCTTATAATAACTGTACAGCGCATGAGCTTGCACTAGCTGCAGCACACATTGTTATACCACCTACTGGCAGTTCAGGCGGATAGTCTGTCGGATTCAAAACTTGTACTCACTGAAAGTGGAAGATGTGTAAGAATTTTCATTTAACACTCTATAAACGGTCTGATGATTCACACTTACGTGATGAGCGACAGCTCTTGTACTTGACACGTATCTATGAGGCCCAAAGTTCAAAATACTTTCTTCCAGGCTTGGACTACGAACAGCTCTTTGTTGACCAGCAGAATGTCTAGTGACGTAGAACGAACGTGTTTCACGATGTAACCGCTGAAAAATTCTGTGATTCATCGATCAGGAAACTGTGCGTGATACATTCGTAGCTCAGCTCTGCTATTATGATTTGCACGGCCGTATATGTGATTCACGTCTGCATACATGTACGGCATACGTAAATATGTCTCCTATCGTAGACGTCAGCATAATAGCGAATGAAGCTTTCCCTTACTGAGATGCATCTTATTGAACGGCTGCTAGATATCTATTGCTCTCTACTGGCAACTCAACTAACTGATAACTCCATTTCTCTTTTCTTTTATTTCCCCTGTTTGAGCCTCATCGCGTCACTAGCGCCTACGATGAATTCGAGACCATCCTCTATAGCTCCTTAGAGGAATATTTCTTAAAGTAATATATACTTTAAAAATATTCCTCTAAGGAGCTTTTTTTTCGGATAGGTTTCCCAAGAAAACCCTTATAGTGTCAATTGTTCCATGAGTCGACTAAGTTTGAAGACCTCTCCTTTACACTATTTTTTTCCGAAGGAAAAATGATTGAAAACAAAGAAAAATTCTGATTTCATTTAGAAATCTCACATACGTATCAAAACACATTAAGCATATTCAGAATATGCATCGTCAATCAAAGTATCATATTTGGTTCATTTTAACGCCATTCCAAAATATTCAGAACTTTTACTACCATCAATCTTAATGAAATCTCTTTTACTCAAAAATTGCTTCCCAAGAGTAATAAAAATTTATAGTAATAAAATACCATGGATGCGATAGGCAGCATACTAAATTACGTATAGCATTTCATAAAACATCTAAGGTGATGGGTTCGATAAAACTAGTAATAAAGCGGAATATATGCATATTTCTGCAGTTAGTTGGGGCTGCATCTTATCGTGGAAAGATAGAACCAGAATTCTAAAAGCCGTCTTCTTCAATTTCATAGCTTTAAAAAGTCTTGAAATGTACCATTTTGTAAAATTGGTATCGTATAGATTATAAAATAAGTAGACAACAAGAAAAACAGAGTTCTATTAACTTTTTTTGAAGAAAAGAATTATTTGAATACATGAAAAGGACACTTGAAAACGTAAAAATATATAAATAAATAAAAGGAAAAAAGAGATATAATTGTACTTATTCTTTTCAAATCTTAATAAGATAACCCATTAAAGTTGCAAAATATCCACAAGAAAAAATTATCTGTAGATGTTTGACTTTGCGGGTACAGTTACAGTTAGCGTTTCATGCTGAGAATAAAAATTAAAATGTTTAATATTTTATTTTTATTATATATTTATTTTACATGAGAAGCAGATAATATTTTGATTTTCAAGTGTGTAATTATTTGTAACGATATTTGTTTGAAACAACCAGATGATATTTGCTTAAGGAATTCCATTGTGTGTTTTTAAAATCCTTTTTTGTGTAAATGGTAACAAAAGATTCTTAGTTTGGTTTCGAATATCTTATTTTATTTTAAATTCTGTTCAGGGGTAGGAAGTTGAGGTTGTGCGTTTGAGGATTGTATGAATTATTGTGGTTGTATTGCTATCATTTTGTATATAAATATTGTATTCTTATAGAATGATTTGATGAATCGAGTCTTCATCAAGTGGAATGTAGTTTTCTTCAGCAACAAAGAAGATTTTGCTCATGGAATGATTGGAGACAAGTACATGGATAATTACCAATGATATAAAATTGTATTAATGTTGTATTTTTATCAATTAAAACTTTGTCTGAAAAAGTAAAAATGGTGTGTTATTATCTGAAAATTTTTGCTTAACATTTATCAATTAGCGTAGACTTAAGAGGACTTGGTACCCTTTGAACTATTTTCTTTAGTTATGAATTTAAAAATTATATTTTAGCACTTTATATAATGTTTCTATTCAAGAAAATGATACGAGATGAAATTTTTCACATCTTATTCACACAATTTTAAAAATTTAAAGTTTTTCAAGAAAATTTGGAAAATTTACAAATTGTACTCATTCTGTAAATATTAATTTTCTGATCTGAAATTTTTTGTAGTATTCTTATGGATATTCTAAACAACTTTAGGGATCGATTTTACAATAACTTAATTCGTTTTCGAGAAAAAAAAATAAATCTTGATATGCATGCTAAAAATCAATGAAAAAGCCAATATCTCTTACATTTAATTTTTTTTTAAAAAAAATTATTTGTTTTTACAGCAAAACGGATCCTTAATTTTATTACATGCTTTATATATAGCACGCAGGACAAAAAATGGAAGTGATTGGTAAATAATTGTGGAAGGAGTAGCATTTTGAAATCACTAATTTTTCGAAAACACAAACTGAGAAAAACCACTTTAAAGTTTATAATTCTGAAAAAAATAATTATAACAAGCTTAAATAAACTTAAAATACCACTTTAAGATATTAGTTATACATTTTTTCTTTAAAATAATTGCATTTTCATATTTTTTCAACCCACACATTTTTATAAATGATCAATTTTTAGAGAGTATTAATTGCACAAGAAAATTCAAGATAAATGTTAAAAAATTTTTTTTTCTGTCACGACAGAAATTTTAGTTTTTTTCTTCTTATAATATTGAAGTATTACATTTGTATGAAAAACATATCAGGAATAAGAACTGAAATTATAAAATTATTAATATAAAATGCCTTAATTCAAAAATTTTACAAGCACACATTTCACAATGAAAAAAAAATGATTGTATTGTATTGCCTCGGTAATATTCTGCTTTATATATTACACATTCTTTTTTTAATATTATTTTGCTTTATAAAATAGATTTTTTTATCAAAACGCTTTTTTTTACTAAAAAAGGGGCATAGCTGAACCGCCTAATTCGTTTTTGAATGAAGTTTTATTCATTTTCTAACTTTCCGACATATGCACAAGTGATATATCAATCAAAAGGCAATAATGCAAAGAATAAGATTAAATAAAAATTAAAAAAAAAAAATGATAGGTCTGTTATTTTTGGGATACCAAGTCCTCTTAATTCAATATTATACGTTATTTCACTATCGGCAACATTGCTGTCCTTTTAGCCGTTCGATGTAACTAAAAAGATTATAGCATTTTAGCAAGAATGCTTCTGAAATCTGAATTGTTTTAAGGGTAAGGTGATTAGAGAGAGAGAGAGTCAAACGATTTTAGAAATACTGCAGTAAATAGTTACAACTGATATAAATTTAATGAAACTACCCCTTATAAGTCCAAATATAAGCCGGGTTCATGTGTAATCCGAGAGTGTGCGGAATGCCTAATTAACCAAGCTCACCCGAAAGAGGTTTAGAGCTGCAAAACGATTCATTTTCTTTAAAGATTTACCCCAAATTCGAAACCCGTATATAAGTCGAACTGAAAAAAAGCTCGTGTAATTTTCAAATATTTTGCCATGAGGGCAAAAATGTTACCAAGCGGATAAAAGGGCCTGATATTTTCGAATAAAAGTAATGTAAAAAAAAAACCCCGCTTATGACAGTTTTATATGTGATAACCATATTGGAAGCTAATAGTTCTTTATAAATTCATTTGCTATATTGTGTAATATTTGAGCAAGCTATATTTTCCACATTTGTTTGTTTGAAAAAAGAATCGGAAGAGAAATTCGTATACGGCATGTGATTTACGATCATCAACTTGTGTTTCCTACCCTAAGAAAAAATTCGTTGCATGATGATCACATGCATTCGTACATCTCAGTGACAAAATATGGATTTTACGAATCATACGGTAATTCAGATTTTGACACTGATTTTGAAGGATCTATGCGACTTTCTTATCTTCTTTTAATGTAAAAGTTCCGTTCAAAATATCTAAAAAGTTGAAGTATTAAAATTGCTTGCATAAAGTTAGTTGAAAATGTTGAAAACCACTTTTAATAAACTACCTTTTCCCCCGGGATTAGTGCATCCGAATACAAGCCGAACCCGTTACTTTCATTTAAAAAAGTTTCAAAAATTCTTGGCTATACACGGAAATGCACGATTTGCTAAATTGGGAAAACAGATACTAAGTATTCCTTCTAGAGATTTAGACAACAGCTATCACTAACTTGCACATTCTGTATTACATTATTAAGCAGTTAAAAGTTCTAAACCACGTTATGTATCGTACATAGCATACGTTTCATAATGATACATTTGAAAGAACAATTGAATAATATAACTGATCGTACTGCCATTGAGCTAGACATCATAATGATACGTTGGTGTATTCATTTACATTTCAAAATAGAATCCGTTTCAAATGATAACGTATTTAAAATCTGGAGGTCGCTGATTTGATTTGTGAGCATCACATTGGGAACTGAATTATAGAGGATTAATACCATAAATCTGAATGCGTGCAAGGCAGCGGATAACGATCCACTTAGTTGGTGATCATTTACACTATTCTGGGCCGAATTTACGGATGTGGAATGGAAGTGTTGATGTATTAAGTGAGGAAGTGGATTGCATGGTTTAAATCGGATTGGTGCGTGTTGTTATATGCAGAATGTTGGTATATTGGAGATTACATTGATGGTGTTAATAATTTCGGTATGTTTTCTTTTAAAGAAGTACAATGGAAATACTCCAAGCAGAATCCCTATCTAAACTGAATTATGGGGGTGTTTATTAAACACCACACACTTCACATTATGTAGAGAAAAAAGTAATTTCATTACATCATTTTACCTTCACCCTTTGTTTAAGTGCTTCAGAATATTTCAATATTGTTTTATTATTACAACACTGCAATTCCACAGACATTTTCGAGTTATTTTGTCAGCGAATACTTCTCACATACTTAATTGTAATGTAACAAGTTGTAACAATGGGCTATCTTCTTCCTTTTCCTCTATCCTCTCTAACTCTGATTTTTTCCGTTCAGCAAAACTGGCACTTTGAGCAAGAACAACTTCAGGCCCACACGAGCGTCACTACTAAATACCATATAAATAGTCAGTGAGATAGGTAATAGTTTTTAAGCAGACAATATTGCCACGTTATTGCCACGTTAGTATTGCCTGAATTATAATCGCTTATTCCTGAATTGTAGTCCCTATTATAGAAGATTTTTCTTTTGCGAGCTCAAAGATTGCATCTCATTTCAGACAAGTGACCATCATTTCAGACGTTACTTATCATTATTTGTTGTCTTGTCTGCATATATCGTACTTAGTTTTGACGCTTAAATTAATTAAAGTGATTGTGAACATCAGTTTATTATTCTTTCGAGTCAGATTCAATCGTTTCTCAATCCTTATTACTTCCCCGGGAGCCTCAACAATTAGCAAAATCTCCGCCTTAACCAATACGAGGAAGAGGTACCGCAGCAAAGTTTAGATCAGGGGTGGCCAACCGCCGGACCGCCTTGAATAATTTTGCAGCCTGTGAGATTCTTCACAAATTTATAAGAAAGGATAATTTGGGGCAATATTTTTGTTTTTAGCGTAGTGTTTTGTAACAAATAAATCCCATAATTGTTTCTATTTTATTACATTGTTTCTGTTTATATAGATATTTAGAAGTGAGCAATATTGCATTGCAAAGCGATATCCTGCAACCTCGCGCTCGATTCCTGTAACTTTCTACCATGATTTTATTAACTCGCTTTCTTGTATGTCTGTCTGGGTGGAGTTTTTTAATTGATTTTCCCGATGAGCTAGAGATTTGAAATTTGGACTACAGCTCAGGAGTGGATGACAATGCACATGGAAAAAAACGAAAAGGAGGAGAAAATTATGAAGAAAACGAAAAAGGAGGAAACAAAAATTATACTTTTTAGTCCGTTATAAAAACATGGTACATTAAAAATTTTTTAGATAATATACATAATATATAAAACTGTTTAGATACATAAAAATTTTTTAAATCTTTTAAATCTACACCTGAGAATCGTTCTTTATTGCGTTCAAATCGCGGATGAAAACCTGCAACATCAATTACGATGGGCAAATACATGCATTGAGATCGACTTGAAAAAATAAATGAAAGAATTGAGATACAAATATCTTATTATTTGAATAATTTAAACATTATTTGATCATTGCATTATAATTATCAGATGATCTATGACTGCGTACATGAAAAATATTGAAAACAATAATAACAATTCATTCTGCTTTAAATTTTCCCTCCAATAAATGATTCCAATGGGTCCCATTCTAATATAAAGATATATATTTTTATGTGCAGCCCGTTGAATTATAATGTTTTTCCGGAGTAGCCCGCAAGGTCATTTGGGTTGGCCACTCCTGGTTTAGATAATCAATAGCTGAATTTAAGTAATCAAACAACCTATTTATCTGCAAAATCTTTCTTTTTAATGTAACAACTACCACTGAATACAGGGGTCGGGCTTAAAGTGTTCAAACTGAAGGGAATGTCGACCCTCAGACATCTAAAATCTATCCACCAATGGAACAGAACTTTAAAGCAGACGGGAGTTTTGATATCTCAAACTGGCAAGTATCCTTAAGTTTTCATAATAGAAGACTTTGTTAGTGGTGTGCGTGATTCATTTTGTAGGAGTCCTGATAAGTCTATTGAGCAAGTCAGTAACGAAACGACATTCCATTAGGTTCGAACACGTCGCTGTACACGCGTTTTTTAAAAA
>BMAV01008008.1:0-19001 GCA_019973955.1 Trichonephila inaurata madagascariensis
TCAACATTAAATAAATACAATAATATCAATGCAAAAGAAATCATCATTTGGTCCCAGCTTCAGTTGAAAATTAACTACAAATTGCTATTTCACAAGTATCATCTGAATTTCCTTTTTTAAATATACCCGCTCGTGCTTTAATATAATACCATGTAATTACTATGGATCACAACAAAAATCGAGAGGTTGACGATCAAGCAAAGCCGAAGGAATGAAGATTCCGCGAAAACACTTGCCAACAAGATAAAAGGAAAGGAAGATCAAAGAGATGCCGCATGTAAGCGTCGAAAAGGACCTCGTCAAGTCAGTTTAAAGATAAAAACACGAAAAATAAAAAGAAGACTAATCGAGTGCCAATCTCAATCATTTGGAAATAACAAAAAATAGATATATAATGCAGAGTTAATTAAAAATACAGAGAAATGCATTCCATTAAAAAAAATTCTATATTTATTGTAATAACTTAAAAATAGAACTAATAGATTAAGTTTTATAAGTATATAATGGGTAAATAAAATAGTATTTTTAGCCACATAATGTTTCTAAATGTATTAAGTTCGTTGGAACATTTAATATATAAATTTGGAGAATATCATAATTTAATATATAAAAGTCCCTTTTATTTCACAATAGTCAACACAATAACAACCCTTACAAGGCCCAAACCCTTAAATATTTTCAAAACTCGGAACTAAAATATATTTGGAGCCAATAATATTCTTAAAAACAGAACATTTTGTATTATTTTTGATGAAGCAATCATTCAAAGAGTAATATTTCAAACTTAAACATAGCTAAAATATATTTTTTGAAAAAATTATACTGTGAATCAAAATTAATACTTTGTACTTTTTACTACTTGTTTACAGTAAGATTCTGTTATAAAATGTTAAAATAAAATCTTAACATAAAGATACACTTAAACTTTTTATATTGAGACTCAATAACAGGAAATTAAAAACTGTATAAACAACAAAGTTATATATCATATCACTATAAGCTAGCGAAATCTTGCAGGTAACAGAATTGACAAGAATATCATCATAATAAAATGAATAACATTTTAATCTGAACGTTTCTCCTATTTTCGAAATATTAAAAATTAAATGTCTATTGATAGAAAAATGTTGCATGTAATATTTTTAGCAAGGTTAAATTTCCTCAAAGTAAGAGAGTGAGAGTTTTTTTTACATCGCACTACAAAGCAACACAGGGGCTATTGGCCTTCGTAATTTTGAACATTCAAGTGACGAAGATGACACCTGAGCTGACACACCCTCTCCTAACTACCACACCAACGACATGACTTTGAGCCTCGACAAATTTCGTGCATCTGGCCGCTCTACACGGTGGGTCTTCAGTCGCACTAGGAATCAAACTCGCTACATTCCGGCCGCGAGTTCGTGACCATGACCCCTAGGCTACCACGGCCATAATTTCCTTGATGAGCACAGTTTGAGATACTTTTAACCATAATTTATATTTTTCTGCAAATGTAAAAAAATCTTCCAACCACATAGATCAGTAGTTTTCAAACTTTGTCGACTCACGGAACCCTTGAAACTATAAGATGTTTCCAGGAGACCGATGCACGTTAAATCTGTCGTTTTCCCGTTGGTGTGGTGTGGTAGTTGGGAGAGAGGGGTGCCAGCTCAGGTGTCGTCCACGTCACTTGACCATGGTTCAAAAATTCGTGGTCCGTCGTTAAAAGCCCTCGTGTAGCTAAACAGTGCGACGTGAAGATTCACTCACTCACTCCGGGGGACCCTATCCAAAGAAAAAACCTCTGAGAAGAATATACAGGGTGGTCCCGAATTCATGGTACAAACTTTAAGGGTAGATATTGCGTGTGTAACAAACATTTATTGTACAGGAATGTAAGGGCGCAAGTGACGCGGCGAGGCGCAAACAGGGGAAATAAAAGAAAAGAGAAATGGAGTTGTTGGTTGGTTGCGTTGCCGGTAGGAGGCAGTAGATGTGTACAGCCGTCGTTCAACGAGATGCATCTCAATAGGGAAAGCATCATTCGCAGTTGCGCTGACGTCTACGATGGGAGACTTTAGGTATGCCGAAAATGCAGACATCATTACATGTACGACCGTGCAACTGGTAATGGCAAAGCTGCGCTACGAATGTATGACGCGCAGTTTCCTAATAGACGAATGCCGGATCACTGAATGTTTCAGCGGTTACATCGTGAAACACGTTCGTTCCACTTCACCAGACATAATGGTGGTTGACGAAGAGCTGTACGCAGTCCAAGCCTGGAAGAAAGCATCTTGAATGTTGCGGCTGATAGACCCGAGTCAAGTACAAGAGCTGTTGCTCATCATGTACGTGTGAGTCATCAGACCGTTTGTACAGAGTTAAACGAAAATCGCCTACGCTGCTTCCATTTTCAGCGAGTAAAAACTTTGTATCCGGTATACTATCTTCTCCTACTGCCAGTGGGTGGTACAGCAACGTGCGCTGCAGCTGGAGCTGGATTTCATAGCTCATGTGCTGAACAGTCATGAACAGTAGTGACGTAACGAACATTTGCCCCCCCCCCTGCAAAGTCAGGTTGTGGGCTCCCACGTTGGATTTTGCAAAGGGTAGGTACTTGGAGGCAGTCAGGCTTTGGGCCCCCTAAAATCCTGCCCCTCCCCGCGATGCGGGGATTGTGAGGGTGTACGTTACGCCACTGATGAACAGTTATTGTAAACATTACACTTGTCAACAACGCCTTCAATAAACACTTTGTTTTTCTTTTCGTCTCTTATTTTTTGTGTTTGTGCCTCAACGCGTCACTTGGGCCCATATATTCCTTACAATAAATGATTGTTACAGTGTCCTGTACCTACCCTTAAAGAGTTTGTACCATGAATTCGGAGCCACCCTGTATATTTTACAGTAATATTTAAAGTAATGATCAACATGTTATATGTACTTTAAGTAAAGACAATTTAAAAAAATACCGTATTTTTTACTAACAATTTTTGTTAAAATATTAATGTATTTTACTCATTCATCTATACTCCAGGTATCATCTTTACCATTGCCTCACATTTAATAACCGGGATATAAGCTAGTATTTTTTTACACAAATTATCGAAATCTAGGTATATTAAGGCTACCTGTAGTCTAATTTCATATTCTGCGTTAATTGGCTTCTTTTATTTGATTTTGTTGCCACATGTGTTGTTTAGAATGGCATTAAAATGTTTCTTACTGTGTGAGAAATCCTGAGTGTTTCGGGGCCTGTGCGAAGGAGATCTACAGGCCCCCTTGGCGCTGGCGGATCGAAATTTATTACCAGAAAATCTGGTTAAAGTCCAGCTTCAAGCGCCCAATGGATAAACCGGCTCTGCTCCGTTTGTTGCATTCAGAAGTATTCTCTTCAGTGTTAGTAAAGTTTTTTAGAATATTTTTCGGTATATTGAAGGCAGAAATATAATGGAAATAACAAAGCGATCGAATTCATTCGATAAACACACACATTTTTTTTTTATCAAAGGAGTGTGGACACATTAACGAGCCCCGCATAATCTTCCCAAGTTCAATTATTTATCCCAAGTGCTCTTCCACACACTTTAGCAACAATTCATAAATCGAGACCGTTAATGAACTAGGGAAAAATGACCGAGATACGCCGAAATTGATGGCAACGATAAGACAGCTCACTCATCGAGATTGGGGAGCGGGAATCTCAAGTATTTTGATGTGATGGCTGATCTTCCCCAGTTCTCTAGCGTCCGTTAGTCAAGTGAGTGAAATATTAATATCGGAACCAACAATCATAAACAACAAAGAATGCAACGAACAAAAAATTTCTAAGTTTGCTTCATTGCTTTGAGTAGGATTGTCAAACTGAATAAAAATCAGAATTGTTTGTTGTCACTTCGTTATCAAATATAATTTTTCCAGAACAAAATAATTGTTTCCAATACATAACTTTGGGTTTTTTGTACTTTCATTAGCTTGGTAAAAATAAAAAGCTTGGTATTTTTATTAAGCTAATAAGATGACCTATAAAAGGAAATCATAAAAAAACTGTCAATTTTTGAAAAAAATCATGATTTTAGGGTAGTCGGATACCTTAACAGATCAGTTTTAAAATATTGAAAAGGAGGACACTTTTTTCGAGGAAGGGCAGAACCTATAAAAGAAGGACTGTCCTTCCTAAAGAAGGACGATTGGTCACTTTAACAATGGTAACAGTAATGGTTTCAAGAACAAAAACCATTGATAGCAACGTGTAACTTTCGTTTTTTGAACTTTTGTTAGCTTTAGTATTAGTAACATAAAATTAGATTACGTGAACATTTTGCTGTATTCTCTGAAGTGGTCTTTGGCGGCTGCTCAATTTTGACTGATTAATTTTGCGGGCGAAACGACCATAAATGGTTTAACTGCGCCATAAATGGCTTGTTTGCAAAAAAAAAGTTTGTTTAAAATTAAAATTTGTAAATACAAAAGAGTGGATAAAACGACCCTAAGAAAAGTACAGAAAATAGAAAAAGACCGCTACAGTGTCCCGGGATCACTTGCATTTATCAAAAATAGAAATACTCATGGAGGGGGGGGGGGGAAAGATTATTTGAGCACTTTAGAGATCTTAAATCTCGCACTTAACAAAAGGACGTAAGCTTCAGAAGAGAAACTTTTCTTTCGAATATTTTTGTTCAAATTTATAACATTTTTGAAAGTTTTACAAACTGATCTGCCCTACTTGCCCTTCAGATCTCAAACAGAGTTTCATGTTTCTTCTTTTTTTGTTTTGTGTTGTTTATTAACATCTTAACCATTCATTAAAGAAAGAAAGACATTATTCTTATTGTTTCTATATAACAACCCTCTGTGTACTTTTAAAAGAAACATTTCTGTTACATAAATGAAACTCCTCCTACTAAGTTTTATTTACTATTAAATAAATGTATGAAAAATTTTACGAACTGTCCCAAAGCGTTTACGAAAAAAAAAATCTTTTATAAAAATTAGAAGAAACTTTGTAAGCTCTCTACTGCAGAATAATAAGGAGAGCTGCTGGTGACAAACTTGACACATTTTATTTCAAATAATATTAACAAACGTATCAAACATCTACATCCTGATCATATTGGACGCGCAAACAGCACTTGACTTTATTCATCGTCTTTCCTAAAAATCAAGTGGTCGTGGTACTCGAGTGGTCATAGTCACGAACTCATGACGGTCGAGTCATGAGTTCAAGCCTTGGTGCCATTGAAAACCCACCGTGGACAGTAGTTGATGCACGATAATTCTGTAGTGTCACCAAGTTCTCATGTTGGCGGCGAGTGGAAATTTGGAGAGTAGAGTTCCAGCTGAGTGTCATCATCGTTACATGACCGTGTTCAAAATTTCGAGGTCAATTGCAAAAAGCTCTCAAGTGGTTTTAGAGAGTGATATTAATCAAAAATCAAAATGATGAAAATCGAAACTTGAATTTATAACCATTTACTCCACTAAGCCACGATTATATCGTAAGGACCTCCTTGCAATACATATTTCGTTTAAAAAAAAACACACAACCATTCATCGACGTTAATTCATTACTAACAGGCTTCATTTTTTTTATATATATTTACATTTTTTTTTTTTTTTTTTGAAGAATGAGGAAATTAATTGCAAAAATATTACAAACAGGACATGAGCTCAGATGCGTTCTTAGACAACCAATTTCTGCTTAAAAACATGACCTTTTTTGTCTCTAATCATGGAGCAGAAAAATATTTAAACATTTTAAAATTACATTTTTGGATTTTTCATGAATTATCATGAAAATAGCACTGTCTCAAAAAATGAAAAAAATTTGTATTCCAATATTCTCTCTCTGTCATTGCAATAATGCAATATATGTAAAGTATTATTTTTTCAAAATTCTATCATCAAGTTTTTTCTTATATCAACCAAATGCCGTTAGGAATTCTGTTGGGCATTCAACTCTACTAGAGAGAAAGGCATGAAAAGAACGTCGGCCCAATTACTTTCGAGCTCCGTTTCGAGTCCGTCACAAGAAATCGTGATCAGGTTGAAACGAGAAATAAAAGCAAGCCACTGTGATTTATCGCCGCTCAAAGATTTCATCCTATAATAAATCACTATAGGTTAGAGAAGTACAAACCACCATTTTGAAACCTGGTGATTTACGATCCAATGAAGTATTCGTCGAGAAATAATAGCGCTTTGAAACTATTAAGGTAAGAAATTTCGGGAACGTTAACCGTCGCTCACCTCTATTCAGGCATGCGTGCCGCAGTGAAAACGCCGCTGCCACAAAGACCACAACCTTAGCGTGAAGCGTGTTTTATTGGTTAAATTTGAAAGCGTCACGCGATCCGAGAGACATCGAGAACACTAGTTAGATCTAAACAATGGCGTCAATGAGGGATCGAATCCACGTTCGAAATAGAAAATAGTTAACCGAATTCCTTTTCCAGACATGGAGCCGCTCCCATCAGAAGAAATACCAGAATTGCGGCGAATATATAAGCGAACTGTGACACTCCTCCGTCACTTCAGCTTCAACAGCTTTCGGTTTCTTAAGTCGTCTGACAGAGGAACACTTGAAATCAGACCTTAGTATGTCACCACTTGGGTGTTTCGCAGTTTTCTTCTGCTGTGCTGGGTTAGTGCTGGGTGGAACGACCAACGAAACCAAATCGGTGGGGAATGGGACTGAAAAAGGCAGAGATGGAAGATGGCTAGGTGACAACGAACATCAGTATTCTGTTCAATTGGGATATTATGCCTCTCCCGATGCACCAGTATACGGCACTGATGATTCCGAGGAAAGAAATGATAAGGTCAAGTACAACTTGCCGACTTCGTTTGCTGACTTCAAGCCTGACACAAGCGAAGACAAGAAATCCAGGTACACCTTGCCCAAGGCTGGACCCCCTCCTAGCGCCTGGAAGGGCGTTTCTGGGGACGATCTTCCAGCTCCCTGGATGTTTCCATCAGACATGGTTGCCTTGATGAATGCCGCTGCTGTGGAAGAAAAGCCAACAGGATTACTTGCCAAATTGAAATCGGAGCCCATCGTTGTTCTCCTGGCTGCTGTGATACCATTATCTCTTCTCCTAGCTGCCGTATTGCCATCCCTGATCAAAACAATTATGGCTGGTAGTATGACCACCCCACCAGCAACCACCACAGCCACCGGAAACGAAGGAAGAAAACACAGAGGCGATGATCCTTCATATGTAGCATCGGTTTTGAAAGCAATCGAAAACGTTTCCATCCTGAATGGTCAAGAGGACCTTTGCTTACAGAAGGTTGTGTGTCAAGTGGCCAAGGGAATCGAAGGAACAAAATACAGGTCTGTTCAAGAAAATGTGCTCGAGATGCTTCCATTGGTTCCTGAAGCCTGGTTGGAGAAGTTTGGACTGAAAGAAGTGAAGGAAGTTTTAAAGAATGAAAGTTGCGAGAGTGTAAAATGTTCCAAAAAAGCCAAAAGCTCTTCTGAAAAGAAACACTACAACAGTAATATTTCATACAAAGGTGATAAGGATTTAAATTAGTGTTATTCCACCACTCGAGCTTTTACAGAAATCACTTCCTGATGCACAAGTTGTCCTTGAGAAGTACGTATAACTTGGCAATATATAACACTAGTTACAAATATAATTTTATCCTTTTATCAATTAATGTGCTCACGAACTGTTATTTTCACATCAGACAGATCCCCATTGTATATATCAATAATTGTATTACTCATTATTTGACAAAGCTGGACGGTGTTTTCATGTAAATTTGAGTAGAGATTGGTTGTATTTTGTTTCCTTCACTAAAGCTCTTTCGTAATAATTTCAAAAAAAACTTAAATCTACTGTTTTGTTTAAAAATATGTAAATAAATTTATGGATCTGAGTTTCCTAAATGCGATTCTTTTTGTGTTATTAGTTTTTTTAAAAATCTGCAACTATACATTATTGAAACAAAAGTAAAAATAACTAGGTAATTTATTTAAATTAGAGTACTTCGTAGAATTAAGATATTGTATACACTTGTAAACAAAGTTCCTAAAAAACTAGTTTAAAGGTAAAAATATCGAATTCAAGCTAATATTTTCCAATAAAAAATTATCGATATTCAATATAAAATTGACTTTTCAACTAGGTGCAATGTTGCTTAAAATTATATTGAATAGTTAAAATTATTTTTCCAACATTTAAATTAAAGTAAATGCGTTAAAAAATATTGCAATATAAATTAAAAGTTTTAAAAGAAGGAATAATTTTCTTCTATTAATAAATATTTTTATGAAAATAATGTTGCCTACTTGCTATAAACCTCATTTTTTTACATATGAAATTCTTATTGAGATAAAGTGAAATAGAATTTCGAATTTTGGATAATCAATGTCATTAGGAGAAAGTTTAAAAATATTATTCTAGTATTTTTATTGAAAGCACTTTTTCTAAAATTATTAAGTTTTATTTAATAATTGAGTGGGTTAAAATAATAATAATAGCAAAAGGAAATTAAAATCTTTAAGGAAAAGTTCTTACTTTAATTTTTCGAACAGTTTATTTATAGTTCCCATAAGCAGTTTAATACATAAATTATTTTTCTTGTAAAATTTAAAAGAATTCTGAAATAGGAAACACAATTTCAGTTTTTTAAATTTAAATAAGTACTTCTTTTCGCAATACAAGCTGTCATAGAATTGCTTATCTATTCTACAAGAAAACTGCTTAAGTTTTAACCATATTTCAGTGAAATTTTAGCAAGGTCTTTGTTTATTATATTTGTTACGAATAAATATGCAATATTTAAATCAATCAAACAATTTCAAAAAATATCCTTTTATACTTTCTTCGTAAGCAGAAAAATCAAGTATATCCATAAAATTACTTTTCATTCTATTTTTAAAATTAAATTTCATAAAAGATTTTTTTTTAAATATTAAACTATCATTCTTTGAAAAGCAATAACTACAAAAAAATGTATAATTATCAAGAGAAGAAAATACAGATAAAAGTACATCTTGAAAAATGTACAGTTATAAAAGTAATAATTAAATAACAAAATTTCTAATTTAACGCTTTAGGAATTATACAAATCGATTTTCCTTTTTTTCTTCCCAAACTGAAAACCAGCATCCAAGTATAATACAACATAGTAAACTAAACTCAGTGGCGCAACAGCCCATGAGGGCCAAGACTTGCTGTGCCCATCTCAGTTTTCGTAACTTAATGCGCTGAGGAATAATAATAGAACATCTTTCCCACAACATATTCTGAAAAGACAATTTACAACACTTATCAATGCTACAATAAAGCTTACTTTAGAAGTTTAAACATGTGTATATTAAGTGTGGCTTAAAAATATTCCTTATATATTTTCTTATACAATATTGAAGAATACTTACTTACAATCGGACTTCTGTTTAACGAAGTCGCTAAATCCCGAAATAAAAGTTCGTTATGTCGAAAATTTGTAAAACAAAGATTCATCTTTCAATATTTTTTATAAACCAAAATAATAATAATAATAATAAATAAATAAATAAATTTATAAACACTATATTAGCAAAAAAAGTAATTATTCACACCATTTTTTGAAAACTAATGTCTATTTATTTTATATATCTTGCCCATCAAAAAGAAAAACTGCAAGGAAAAAAAAACATTGCCCAGAAATATGTATTTTCAACTTTAAAAAAATTATTTTATGTTAAAATTAATGAATTTCAACGACATTTTCTAATTTTAAGCCTATAAGTATTTTTAAACGTGTTATTTTATAACCAATTATTTTAAGCATTCATTACCACATGTGTCATAAAATTTAATTACTGATAGTTTATTAATTTTGTTAGAGTTTTTTGTTCAAAAAAATGAACTGCTCAGAATTACAGCAATTTTAGTTTTCTAGGCCAGTTAGGCACTTGGTAAAACCAGTTCAAGGTCATTGTGATCACCATAAAATTTGTTAAAATAGAGAATACTCTGAAATGTTCAGAAAATTTTAAAAATAGGGAGTAAAAAAAATCGAATCACAGAAGAAAAAGTTCGTTAAGTAGAAAATGCATTTCGCCATTTGGAGGTTATTTAACGAAGAAAATCTTAATCTCTTGGTTCCAGGAAAAAGTTCGCAAAATAAAGGTTCGTAAAATGGAGATTCGACTACATATGAATAAATGCAAATTAAATTAACTACTAAGTATACAATTATTCTCATTTCTTAATATAATGATACAATTTTTAAAAAAGCGTTTATCACTCTCTTTAAAATATGAGTTGTTGAAGTTGATACTTTTTGTCCATTTCTTTCATCGGTAAACCTCTATAACTCCAAGTTTATACTAATAGTGTAAACAGTACTCTTAAGATTTTGATAATATTTACTATTTGCCATACATAACAGAGTCATGATTCCAAAATACAATGAAAATAATATTTATGATCAGACAGGAAATTGGAAAAAGAGTTCTTTATCCCATTTAAATTTAAGCGTCTCTCTTTATGGAAAAAGATCGGAAAGACTTGGAGATGACTTTTGAACAATTTCAGAAAAATTTCCAATTTCGAGGAATTCAGGAAAATGGAACATGGCGAAGAAGATCAAATTTCGAGCTCCATCAATTATAGATGGATTGATGGCCCAGTTAAAGATCTCTTAGTTTTAAGAACTACGAAATGGAGAACACTGGCAGGAAGAAGGCTGGCCTGGAAAAGACTTCTTGAGAAGGCCAAGGCCCACCCTGGGCTATCGTGCCACTGGGGAAGATAGGAACTTCCAATTTCGGATCCATATTAGTTTTTTTTTCCCAATTCATTTTTTCGTTTATTATTTAGTTTTCAGCGACTTCTGTGTGACAGTACTTTATAATAGCTATTCCACTACTAAGCTCAACAATGTCTGGGACCATTTCATATTTCTTTCATCTGCAAAACGACATTGAATAAGCCGAGGACGTCAGTTCACCACGCCCAGACGCTCTAGTTCTTTCCCTTCAATCTTTTAATCTCTTCTGGAAAAAGAGAGGATCACTCTTTCTTTTCTCAAGAGATAAAATTCCCTCGCAAGAGGATTGAATGGTGTCTATCGCACCGGATGCAAAGAAGACTAATATTCACTGCCATCCACAGGAAGCGATATTTATGTCCATTCATAAAGATTAAGGTCGTGATGACGCCTACTGTTCGCACAGAAGGCGAGATTAGAAGCTCGTAAAAGAACACAGAAAGCAATAATTCTTGATTAGGGTAGAATACTTTGACCCTACACCCCTTCAAGAATTAGTCTCTCTTTCTACAAGCTAGTAAATTGGTTTCCCCTTCAGCAGGCCCTCTTTTATAGCGTTTGCCCACTATTCGATAATTTATTTCATTCTGTTTTTTTTTCTCGTACAGTTACTGAATACTTTCAAATTTTAATTTGAATAAATTATTGTTTAAAAAAAACTTAAAAAAAACACTTTTTTACAGTTAATCGAACTAAGTTGTAACTTAATCTTTTGGTCGCTAAATCTGGAAATGAGTCGCCAGCTGCCCGATGGGATCTGAAAATGGAAAAAAAAAATCTTTAATCCTGATAAACCTGATCAGGACAATGGAACAAAATTATCAAATTATTGTATTGTCATCGGTCCTGGACAAGTGAGCAAAAATTTCAAATGAATCTTACCTTTTAAAGTGGGTAAAAATTGAGTTTAAAGATTCCGTTACATACAAGTGAAGCTTATAAAAGAGTGTTAAAAAATAGAATTGAGTTTTTAAAATTAGATCTAGATGTCAGTTTTAAAATCCCTAACGTTTTTTTTTCATAGTTGTAGAGGAGATAGGATACAATTTTAAGACATATTTGTATAAGGATGTACAAAAATAAGTTATTCTTTAATCCCTAAATACAAAAACTGTGTACAAACATTTAAGCTCATTGTTGTTTAAATTTCTTCAAGAGTTAAAATTTCGATTATAAATACCCTCTTAAATTCCCCATTAGTTGAAAAGGATAAGGCATGATATCAGGATTTTGTGATGTAAAACGCTGAATGACACACCATTAGCAAAATCTACTTTTGAAATCATGAGTTACGACCAAAATATATGCTCATTACTCACATCCAAATGTGTATTTATCATTTGAAATTCATCTGGTAGTAATGATAATTAGTTGCGAATGAAGTTACTAATAGTCAGATATTTGTATAACTTGTCTGGGTCGTTTACAGCAGTGCTTCCCAACCTTTTTATCACCACGGACCGGTCAATGTTTGATAATTTTACAGCAGCCCGCTGAGGAGGAGACTATTAGTTATATTTTAGTTTGTTTTGATTTAATAATTTTAATTGAATTGTGTGTGGGTGTGTATTTCAACATGCCTTCAGAATAAAATACAGTTACACCAAAAAATTATTATAAAATGATTTCCATTAAAAGTCGCACAATCCCCAGAGAAATACACCACAGTAAATAAAATGATAATAATTTTTAAGTTCCTTGTGTGGCCAGGTACTATTTGATCCACGGACATGTACCTGCTCACTGTCCGGGGGTTGGTGACCACTGATTAACATCACTTATTTAAATAAGAGCATGAACTGGAGAGAGAGAATTTTAAATATCTATCATATTTCCAATAATTAAATTGCTAATCGATTTGTTAGTGATCAACTGGAAAGACAACAGCTGCTATAAGTAGAGTGAGGTAAATTTCGCAACTACGTAAGACGAAGAATACAATTTAGATTTTGTTTCATGCATTGGTTTTCGATAACAAATTATTTTCTTAAACTTTTTTAACAGTTTGAACACTTATTGGCAAATGTTTTAAAGTGTGTTATCCAGTTTTCGAATAGAGATGGCTATTGACAACCAAATAGAATAAGTAAAGAAATTCACAAATAAGAATTTTTTTTCCTTATACTAAATTTATAATGCTGGGTTTTTTCCTCAACAGTTAAAAGATCCGGGCTTTTCATAGAATAATGTTAAGCAAAAGGAAACTCGTAATTTCCAAAATGCAAATTTAGTGTCAGTTTAAGTCAAGGTATTTACAAAGAGCAGATGTGAATACTTGTGATAATATTTAAAAGAAGACTCGAATCGGAGAAAGAATATTATTTGAATGTCTTGGAGCTTAACGATCTTAGATGTTGTAACAAACGACTAGCGGTTATTGGTGTTTGGAGGTTCGAGCAAAGATCACCCATAGCAAGTTTTAAATTCAAATTTATTTATCACTTTTACCTAATCAGCACAACTAAAGGTAAGAAATGCACTAAGTAAATAATTAGAAGAGCAAGTACACGGCTTAAGGCTACTTAACATATAACTTACTCCACTTACTCTTGGAGCACTCTCGACTTCTACGCTTGAATTCACTGTAATGGTCTCTCTCTTAGCTGTACGACCTCCGGTCGTAAATCTTAAGCACAATTTTATCACTTTTATTCTCCAGTTATCAATAATCGACTATCCGTCGACTACCCTCGCATACTTAAATGTCAACACTTAAATAGAACAACTCATTTGAATAAATCAAGTCTTCTTCTTCGAGAGAGAAAATTTACAATAGAACATACAGTTAAAAAGAATAATTTTACTCCAAGAGGATTAGTAGAAGGTTCGCGGATAGACCCGTCACAATGTGTATTCAAAATCAATGTCATTATAGAATAAAAACAAGTTTTGTTAATAGCCGACTACTTCCTTCTGATGATAACTCCGAATTACCGTTTGGATGTTGTAAGGAGATCCGAAAATGCGGGGGTGGATTGTATTTTATTTAATTAATAAAATAACGAACCCCATTTGGTAAATGTGGGCGAGTCTCTCAATCAGAAGACATCAAGTGAATTCAATTCCAGGCTCCCCACACAAGGCTACACATGAAAGGAATGATGAAGATTTCAAAACCAAGGAGTTCTGAGTTACTGCAGCTCCTTTTATTGATGTGCATCAAATCCATTTGGCTCGCATGTGTTATCCGCCCAAAATGACAGCACGTCTTACCTATATAGGCATCTATCTCTCCCATTTTAAGCCTAAATTAAATTTTCATCGATTTATAAATACTTGCTTACTTTCTTTCATTCTTTTTTGTTTTTGTTTTTTGATACGATAAAGTTTTAAAGAATATATTTTTAAATAATAATTTTAAAACATCGATTTCATTTTTTAAGAAATCAATTTCAGAAGGGATGTATTTGTATTGTAAAAAATTTACTGAAACAGCTTATAACGGGTTCTATTCAAGTCCTCGACTAATCCTTTTGGGAAAAATATTCGTTAACTGTGATTTTGGTTTAAAAACCGCTTTATGTAGGGATGACTTGATTTTATGCAACTGCAATGACTATTTAAATGCCAGTTGTTGTGTATGCGAGATGATCGTTGAGCTGAAAATTCAAGTTTTAGTCAGCAGCGACTGGTGATCGCGTATTTTAAGATTAATATTTGACGAAGAATTCGTCAGAAGCAGCTTAAGCAACCAGACTTGGAGCTGAACGAGCTATCAGGCTACGAGTAGGATAATACAAGGAGCTTTAATCAAGATAAATACCTTCCATAGTCTAGTTATCTTATTATGGGTTAGGATTTCTTATTGCTCCCAGGGTTAAGTTACAAAATTACACATTTCATAAAGTGTTACAGATTAAATAAAATTAGTTATTAAGGATCAGGGGTGTCCAACCCAAATGACCTCGCGGGCCACTTCGGAAGAACTTTACAATCCCGCGGGCCGCATATAAAAATATATATCTTTATATTAGATTTGGATCCATTACAAACATTTGTTGGAGTGAAAATTTAAAACAGACTGATATATTATTATTGTTTTCATTGTTTTTCATGTATACAAACATAGATAGTATAATAATAATAATGCAATGATCAAATAATGTTTAATTTATTTAATTAGTGAGAAATCTTTTTCTCAACTCTTTCACTTCGTTTTTGCAAGTCGATCTCAATGCATGTGTATTTGCGTATCGTAATGGATGTTGCAGATTTTCGTGCGTTAAGTTTGAGCACGATTTATGTTTGATAAATTTCAATTTAGAAAAACAAGTAATATAAAAAAATTTTTAAAGTCAATTCTCCTACTTAGATCAACAAAGAAAAATTTTATTTTAGCTACTTTTTATTAAATAGTAACAATTAATATATATATGTATATACATATGACAGAATCACAGCATTAAGTGGTAGTAAATTTGTATTCATTATCATTAAAGTATCGTACAGTTATCCAAAACAATCGTGTAAATAAAATTTCTGTTCAACTGAATGCTTTAAAACGTGAGAAAAAAACCTTTTCAAGTTTTGATACAAGTCGCCAAAGATGATGCCAACGTTGCTGTGAATTTGTAATTCTTTAAATAATTAGTTTTAATCAATTAATTTTTATTAATTATAGTTAAATTATTGTATTGTCATCCAGAATAATCATGTATATAAAATTTCAGCTCAATGGAGCGCTTTAAAATGTATTTTATTAACGATTGAAAATTCCACCAAGATAAATAAATAAATATATAGAGTATGAGCTAATAGTAGGAACTGAAAAAGAGATTTGCAGTAACAGAAGCAACGTGATAAAATAGCAACAGTTAAATAGTTTTACAAGGCATTTTGTTAACTAACGAACGTGGAGCTCGAGATAGTAAACAATACAATATTCTCAATCTTGTATAGGAAGTATATATATATAAAGATAAAGCACGTTTTAATATTAATTTATTGTATTATAATAAAAATTTAAAAAGTGTTGCATAATAAAGTTATTATACATAAATAAAATTTTCAGTTTTAATGAGTAGGACGAGCTATAGATACTTGTAACTATGTAAACTTGATAGAGAACGTGAATCCATTTTGAATACATATTTATTTCTTCTCAATTTTTTCATTGCGATTCGTAGAACCCTTAGGTATGCCTCATGGAACCCCAGGGTTCCGCGGAACACAGTTTGGGAACCACTGATCTATATCACTTCTAAAACTGTTTTATAAAGCTGAAATTATTGTATATCAATTTTCAAATACCTCGTCTCTCTACCTCCCTTTTGATTAGATAAACTGTAACCTTGTATTGCAATGCTTTTAAATGTCTTTTTCTTAAACTCCACTAATCCAAGAGAGTCAAAATGATACACTTAAAAGCTCACTACGTCACGAGCCACGATAGCAAGGAGTGAGATGTATCGCAGAAATGTGAAACCTTAATGCACAAAAGCCAATGCCACAAGTTTTCCATTCGATACATTTTGAGAAAGGACGCCTTTTTGTCCTGCGGTCACGTGGGTCTCGCGCAGGCCTCCAGAGAACGAACGCCTGTTTAAGGTCAACGACTCACGTGAATGCAAGGAAAAGTTCCTTTTTTAAAAAAAGAATTTTATTAGTAAGTGAAAGAAGTTGATTTGAATAGAGATCGGTGGAGGAGTGGGGAATGACACACCACAAGAATCTTTTTCGAATGCGAGTATTCAGGTCGGGAGCTTGGAGGATCCCAAAATATACATTCATAGAAGAGTGCAGGAAATTTTCCATTACGATTGTAAGAACTCTTAACTTCTGTGCTTCAGGTAATCAAAGGCAAAACGAAGCGCGCGAATGGTTTAGTGGATTTTCATTATATTACATTTTGATTACGGACTTTTGATAGTGATTTGTAATCAGAAATTAAATCAAAAATAGCTTCTGAGAGCTAAATAAAGGAAATATTTAATAACCATTGAACATGTAGAGAAAATATATAATGAAAAAAATCAACTTCAACAGGAATAGGGACGCAGAAGGGCATAACTAATTTCGAACTTGAATATTTATTGTTTGATATGATATTTTTAACAAAATTAAAGAAAGATAATCTTTTATTCATTCCGTTAACTGAATGAAAGTGAATGAAAAACACATTCTTCTATTCATTCTCAAATGAAATAGTCTCCAAAAGCAGGAATTAATTATACTTTAAAAAAAGTCAACCAATCCTTTGTAAGAACAAGACTTGAAAATAAGTGCACGATTTTCTTTACTTCAGTAAACTAAAACAATATCCTTCACATCATTTCATTATAAACGAAACAAAATCCTAATTACCAGAGAAAAGTTATAATTTGATATGATATTTTTTAATAACACATCATACTTTGAAACTAACCAGAATACTATTGGAAACGGACTTCGTAATTTTGACCCTTGGCCAAGTGATCAGTACTGCATCTGAATTAACACTCCTCTTCGAATTTCAATCAACGACACCAGCGTCTCTATAGATTTAACGTACATTAGCTCTTCTACACGGTGGGTCTTCAAAACTCACGAATTCGATAACGAATGGTAATTTTGTTATAGTGGCTACAAAAAAAAAGCTATAACGAATGCCACTTTATATATAAATGATCCCTATAGAATTCGATTTTTACACTCAATAAATTTTATGCGAAGTTTTAGCACATAATAATAAATACTAAAACTAAAATCTGCGTAAATTGCTTGGTTGCTTTGCTGTTTGATGCCTACTAACTATGTGGTCAATAGCTACATTTGATTTAAGAATGTCTTGTAAGTAAAATGAATGCATCTTTCATCTTCTTATTCAATATTGTTCCCAATAACATAATGAAAATCAATTACTGCACGTCTTTTTACCTTTATTAAACGAATAAATACTAAAAATGTACAACGACAACTGTTTTTAATAGTAAACTTTAAAATAGTTCATAAAATTGTAGAAGAATTATGAAATTTTATCTCAGAATCATAATTCATTTTTTTAAAACTCTAGCAGAACAGAGGAAATTTTTCACGCTCCTTTAGTTCAACTAATTGAGCCCTGCCAACGGTAAAAGAACAAGACAGCTGTTACAGCTGATAATAATCATTTCTAGCTGCCACCACGCCTTAGGTAACACCTTAAAAAGCGTAATCGAATTCGAAGAGACAGATTCAGTTTCAGGGGGGAAAATGGCACGCTAGTTCATTGTGATCCATCTAACCTCTGTTTCATCATCTTTCATTTTTAATTACAGAAGGATTATAGCTCTCAAAATGGCATATCACATTTTTTCTCCTTCCATTTATTGAAACATCTGAAATTTCCTGCAGTAATGTTATTTTATGAAACATGCATTGGAGTTCTGATTCAGTCCGGAGGAAAAAAAAACTAAATACAAAGAATTAAACGCTTAAAACATAAATTTCTTTCAGATTGTAAGAACTGAAATAAAACAAAATGAATAATTTGACATTATTGATATTATAAATGATTATTCAAATATATACACATATATTTAATTTTAAAAGTGTTTAAAGCATTATTAAATTATTTAACATGCAAGGAATCCTGCACGCTAATCTTGAACCTCAATTTTATTTTTAAATCTTTGCACAGAATAAAAGAATGGCGAAATATGTCATTGCTTTGAATACAAATTTGCAAATGAAGAAGTATGAAAATTTTTAAAAATTGCAATTTGGAAACACATTTTATAAGAAAGTTTGGAATATTTAGGGGAAAAATTCTTTTTTCAGAAATCAGTATTCCACTGATCGAGTATCATATATGTACATATACACAAAACATCCAAAAAGAACCCATCCATTACATTCATCCAAATCAAATAATTTTAGTTGTCAGATTTGGGATAGTAAAGGAAGTAATCTAAAAATATTTTAAGGAACTAAAAATTTCTCCGAGGAATTTAAAATAAAAATATTTAAATCTATAAAAAAAATAATAAATAATAACAATGTACAAAAACAATTTTTTTTTATCAATAGTAGCAACTTGATTGCAAATTATCTGCTCTTTTGAACATCCGAATAAGTAAAAATACGTTTCAATACGACCGAATGCTACAACAAGAATTAATTTAAAAAGATGAGACTTTGTCACTCATTTTCAACAAATACACCTCATACACCAAAAACTAACTTTTTAAGGTACTTTATTTTAAGCTTAAGAGTTCAAAAATTAAATAAATAAGAAAATTTCTAAGAAATATCCAAAAGGAAATAAATTGTTAGAAAGGTGGGGGGGG
>BMAV01008008.1:24001-51108 GCA_019973955.1 Trichonephila inaurata madagascariensis
CAACAAATCCAAAAATAACACAAATAGAAATTGGTATATTCTATTAATTAGAAATGAAAAAAGAAATTAATATGTGGAGTGTAGGTGTGAGCAAAATGTGTTTTTACATATGCGAGCGTGAAAGTCTCCGTCTTCACGAATGATTACAAGTAAAATAATTTATGCACAGAATAAAATGCTGCAGAATAATTCAAAATTGACTTTTTTGTTTGCCTCATCAGAAATTAACAACTCAACTTTTCAAATCGGAAAAATTATTATAATTTATTCTTCCTTAATTTAATATTTAATTTTCAATTCACTTATTTGTTGATCAGTCGTTAAAATTCCGTTAAAGTGCTATAATACTTTAAAAAAATTTCGACAGCTTATTTTAATCTTTCATCACATTATGAATTTTAAAAATTATAAGAATCTTCGAAACATTTGAATTCAGTAGCAGGCGTTTCTGTTTATTCTTTGAAAAGCGAAACTTGTTTCGGGAAGGAACAAAATTTAAATTGCCGCTTCTTACCACCCAACTTCATTGAAATAATAATAAGCTTCTAAAAAGAAATATAAAAGTAAAAATACATACATTTATCTTGTCAACATTTTTATTCTTCTGTTATTTCTTAAGGCAAAAAATTCCATTGTGTACCTGGTAGCATCCGTTTAAGTGAAAACTTACGAACCATCGCTAATAAATTCTTTTGGGAGAACATTGCCCCACATTATGCAATAGAAGTTTTATTATATTCGCTTCTGCATGCAATAAGAATTATCACCAACGTTTACACTGATAACACATAACCTTATGAATAATTTTCTTGCTTGAAAAATTGAAATAACAGTGTGTGAAATTTTTTACACTATGTATATTTTTTTTTTTCCTACATTGAATAAATAGTATAGCTACTAATTGTTGTTTTTATCAATTTAAGTTATCGAAAACATTTACAGGACCCCTTTAAACATAGAATAACAAGTTTTTAATCTTCACTGTAAAGTAGTCTTCCATGCAGTATTTTTATTTCATTTTAATTTTTCTCTTTTATAAAAATAATAAGAATCTGTTGGATTACACTTTTTTTCATTTTTCACTTTTCAAATCATACATACAATATATTGAAGAGAAAATAAGTTATGCAATTCACAAATAGTTTTTCCCGTAATATTTTTCACTACAATGCACGGCGAACGAAATATATATGATATTGAAAAATGATTTATAAAGTAAAATCCATTTCTGAGCAATTTTTAAAAATTTATTTAATAATAAATGAAATATAATTAAATACAAATCTCACGGTGGGAAAAAATAAATTTGATTTTTTTTGTCAGTGTAATCAAGAAAAAAGGTTTTTAATCAAGTTATTTTTCATTAAAAAAATTTATACGTTTAACACTGCAAAATGTTAAATGTTTAAATCATCGATAAAATAAAATGAAACTAAATTTGTAAACAAGATTAAATATTTTTAAATATTTATAAAAAGAGAAACGTACTTTTTAAAAATATTAATTAATTAAGAATAAAACCAGCATTGTGTAGTTGAAAAAGTGGAAGTAGTTCACAATTATTACAATGTTGTGCTAATTGTACTATGTCTTATCTTATTATATACATATATGCAAGAAATTATGTAGGAGAAATATTTAAATACAAGAATTTGTCAAATAAGTGTTAAAAAGGAAGGAAGCATAAGTAATAGCACATAACGAAAATTTATTTACAAAAAGCTACAAAAACGCGATATAAAAACCTACGTGGACAATACATAATTTTGCTCAAACTGAACACCAAATACTTGTGATAGTAAAAATAACTAAACATTTATATTTATTTTTAAAAAAATTACGAGTTTACTCTGGCAAGTGATAGATCTAAAGATTTTTAAAGTAAAAAAGATTTCTCTAAATTAAGAATAAAATTTTCACATTAAAAAAAAAGAAATATTAATTTGAAGGTACGTAGGGATTTCTTCATGAAAGAGAGAGAGAAACAGTCCTGTAATTTCTAATCTTCTCTAGTAATACACATCTAATTAACACACGAGTCACAAGAAAAGGGAAAATATATTAACAAATAGTATATACAATTAACTGAAAGTTGCTAAAAAGAAAATGGTGTTAGTGTTTTTCTGAATTTTCATTTAAATCTCTAGAATATCTGGATTTGTTATTAATCACTTTAGAGTCTGAACAAGGAATGTTATCACACTTGCCAGTACCAAGAGAATCCACGAGGTCTTTTACACCATAATTTTCCAACCAACTTCCGTCGGAGAGGAATCTGGCAATGCTAGCAGCTTTCCTGATATACTTCGATTCAGGGAATGGAATTTTTTCTTGAGCAACCTCACAGAAGATCCTTTGCATGCAGTCTGGGTTACTGATGCTTTTCACGCCAAAGGTTCCAACAGCTTCCACAAAAGGAGTCAAGTAGGGCATGATGTCTACTTGCTGTTCTCTGGCTTGGTTACCTGTGGCTGTTGTGCTGATAACCGGCATGCTGGAACCATTCATCACCATGTTCATGATGGCTGGCAAGACAGCAGCAAGGAGTAGAGAAATGGGAATGGAGGCGGCAATTAGCAACAAAGCGGGATCTGACTTAAGCTTGGAGAGGAATCCTGTTGGTTTTTGGTCTGCTTTGATATCAGCCATGGCATTCTTCAGCATCATTAAGTAGGTAGGATCCACTGCCCAAGGATCATTGTTCCAAGCACCTGGAACAGGCCATTTCCCTGGATCAGCTTCATCGCTACCTTCATCGGCAGCACTGTTGTCATCACCTTTCCAGACGCTCCAGTTCACGTTTGTGCCACTCTTCTTCATGATGCCACTGGCAGCATGGCGGTAGGGTAGATAGTTCCCTTTAGGCAGGGCTCTTGCAGATGCATGAGGTCCATATCCAAAAGGCACATCGTTTAAGGGTCGGTCGGGTGCTTCGTACAGAGGAATATATTTACGGCCAGCTCGTTCAGACACTGAAGAAGTAGTGGTGGTGGTAGTAGTAGGAGCTTCAGTAGTGGATGACTCCTCGGAATCGTCAGCAAAGTTTAAGTCCACAGATAAGCACAGGAAAAAAATCACCAAGAAGGAATACTTTAAAAGACTCATCGCTGCTGTAGTTGGTAATCCAAGAGATGTTGTTAGAGGTGTTCAGTTGAGGGATGCTGTTGCGAGAGTGACTTCGAGGTGTCAGAATTTCTCTTTTATAGTTGTGAAACCTCCGGGTTTCAGGTAGGAGTGTTATGCATCGATTTCTTTGAATGACAAAGGAACGCGACACCTTTATGTTGTATCTATTTAGCATTTTTGTGGTTGCGATCCTCAATGGTTGAGTGCAGCTAGCGCCGAGCCTTTCCTACACTTGGGTAGCTTCAGCAGTTGTGTTTATGCTGATGAGTGGGGCTCCGCTGACACACAAATGCTAATGGTGAGCTGGAGGACATCTAGAAATTTCGGGTATTCCTTTGTTGTGAGTGCGTCTGGCCTTTCCCTGCGCATCCGGGTCCTTACAAGAGTTCAGAGAATTTTTCCAAAGAGAATTCATACAGTGCATGAAGTTTAGCATTTTTAAATATTCTGAACTTGGAAAAATAAATAATGGCGAGTACTTCTGATTTTGTAGACATTTACAAAAAAGGAAATGATGGAATTAATTACATAAAACTGGAATATAGATTTGATAATTTAATAATTGATTAAATTAATTCTGTGAAATTTAATTCTAGTTTTAAAGTTGTCCTCCCCCAGTGTTAAAAAGCAAAAATTAATTCGGAACATTTATTTTTCAGATAGAAAATTATTTCAGTGTGCATGTATCAAATTCTTATTTCGCAATTGCATTAAGAGGGCTAAGTATTTTATCACCCTATTCCAAAAGTATTCAAATTAATTCATTTTTTCACGGCGCATAAAATCTGTTCCAAAAATTTCAAATCCCATAAGTTCATGCAAGACAATTTTGCTACTTTATATATCAACATGAAAAATGGCTTACTTCTTAAGTGTTCCTAAATTTTAAAAACAAGGTGTAATACATTGGTAGATGTATGTGTCACAATTACTCCAACTTAAATCAGTATTGCGACATTTTTCTACCTGAAAAAACATTCCACGTTCCGCAGTGGCGTAACGAAGAATGTTAAGGGCCCCCTGCAAAATCAGGTTTGGGGCCCCAAGCCGGATCTTACAAAGGATATGTATTTGGTGTAAGTCAGGCTTTGGGTCCCCTAGAAACCTGGGCCTACCCCCATCCCCGCGATGCGAGGTCCACTTTGTCCTTTAGTAACATGAAAAGGTAATCATAAAAATAAATTTAACAGTTAATATTAGTGCTATGCAAATGTTAATACTAAAAAATATAAATGAACTTGCTATGGCACCTTATTTTTTTATCCTTACACAATTTTGCCTCCCCCCTCATAATAAAGCAAATTACGAAATGTGTATAACAAAATGTAGCAGTGGCATTGAAGTATTTTTAACGTACGCTTGAATTTTGTGGCATTTTCTAAAAGTCTGAGACAAAATGTAGAAAACTGAATAAAAACAAATATAATACTGTCTAATCGTGAAAAATGCGTTAGAGAAAATCTTTCGTAATATAAAATGTAATAAAAATGTTGTAAAATACTTGGGGTACAATGTAAAATCTATTACTTCATTATCATGCACGAGTGAAATACGTTTAAAATGTTTCAAACACAAGGTATTGCGAGGGCAATTATTCGTTGTGAATTAAAACTAAGAGGATTCAATACAAAATTCGGTTTTAACATTATCTCTATCTACTTAACCAAAATATTCTACAGTAAAAAGTTTAATATATAGTATTAGAGAAAACCTGATGGTTTTCCCGTTTTGTGGTCAATTGACTTTGATTATATTAGTTAGTTGTTCTTGGTTTCCGGTTTCAGAATTTCTACTTTCTTTATTATGTAAGTTATTTAATTTTAGTTCATTATTTCTTATATTTATTTTTTATGTGTCTGTATTTCATGGCATAACCCTCGGGGCCTGCAACTATTCCTTGCAAAACTTTGAGCACAGAATAGTTTTTAAAGCTTTTTTTTTTGTCATTTTTAAAATGATAATCGTGCGATAGAGATGAATTGTACAAGATATTTTTTGCCACAATTCGTAATTGAAATAAAAGTTATTGTTTCGATATTCGAATCAACCCCCTAGAAACAAAAGGTGGGGCCGGTTCGTCCATAGGGAGCGGAGGTCAGCCCCGAGCAACGAAACCCGACGCGAGGAAGAGGGACGGGAGGTGCTGCCCACTCAAAATTCGTCAACAAATCAAAAGCGCGAGAGAGGGCGATTGGCGGCGGCTACTTTAATGAGAGAGGCCGCGCGTGGGCCGAGGGTTGACGAATCAAGGTCAAAACGTCTCAGCGGAATCCCTGGAAGAATCACACGCGATCTACTGTTCGATGGTGGAGGAAGAACAGTCGTGAATTTCAAGCCTCACCGAGCAACAATTTAATTGAAACATCAATCAGACGTATTTTAAAACGTATATTTAGTTTAAACTTAAGGGATTCTCGCAAAGGACGCAGCCGACAGAGAAAAAATGTTTGTGTTCTTTCGACTTTTAATAAATATTAATAATTAGCGCCTTGTTGAAGGAGACACAATACAGTGAAAAACGCTTAACACGAAACTGAAGTGACTGAAATATTTTATACCGCAAAAAAAAGCACCCATGGATTCAACAAAATTAAGTTTATTAGAGTACATTTTATTTACATAAATATGTATATATGCATGTAATTAATGCAAAAATTTCAAGTTTTTTTTGAGAAAAAAAAACATTTGTTTAGTTTTTGGAGAATAATCTAGTATTTTATTTTATTTTATTTATTTTTGTATTGTCTTTTTTAGCATTTAGTTTTCAACAAATTGTTCGATGTCTTCTATTTAGTTATTCATTTCACCATTGGAATGTACATCTAAATAATTGAGCATACTTTTTATGATGTTCCTGGTTTTGGATGAGGGGAAAACAAGAGCTGTGCATTAGTAATTTCATTTTGAGCTCTTTCAACAAACTCCAAAATGTCTTTATTTGCCATAACTGGGGACGTACACACATTATCATTCGTCTACTGCAACGAATCCTTCCGATGATACAGTAAGACAGTCCAATCCAGTTGATGTTTTCCGTAATTCGTTCATTTTCAGAAGGAAAATCTTATCGTGTTAAGCGATATTTATTTCATGTTAAGAGAAAAACAAGTACATAGTGGTTTGTCGGGACAGTTGTATTATTAAGTTTTAACTAATATTTCGTCTTAAGCGTATTCACGTTAATCGTATTTCACTGTTGTTACATTGTTTAATTTTTAATTTAATCGATTAATTTAAACAATTTATTATTTATATATATCACGCACAAAAATTATTCACACATTGATTCTGTTTCAATAATTTTGAGCAAACGTTTGAGGTAAGTAACAATGTACTTAAAATTCTCAGTAATAATTAAAGATCCGTACGTCCGAGCAAAAATAAAAAGTTGATAATTTGGTGCTTTCCATTATTGGATAAAATAGAATGGCGCGGATGGAATAGATATTGCTGATTGGTTGGTTAGAATTAAAAAATCATTCCAAACTTACACAAGGACAACCCTAAAAACCTTGAACAGTAATCAATTAACGGGGTCTCAAATATACAGCATTTCTTCACATCACATGATGAGAGTAGAGATTGCAATACCGAATACCGTTATTTTGAGCCATTTGTACAATTCTGTAATACCAGCATTCACAATTTTAGATACCGTTTTTTCAGTATTTACTAGAAATTTTTTAAATTGTCTCCACTATATGTTCAGGGATCGCCAACATAACAAAATAATATACGTTTTTGTTTTTATGTCTCTCCAACGGGCGAAATTAATTAGACTGGGTGGGAATATAAAGTTGCATCGTACGTTTCTTCACGTCACAGGGATATGGATCTGCAATAGATCCTCCACCCCCTATGTTGCATCGTACAATCAAGAGAAGTGATAAATATGTGAATCATTCAAGGAAGCGGGCCAAAACTGTCCTATTACAAAATAGAACGATACTAAACATGCGCAGGATTCGTAGTCTGATATTTGTATTTGTGAAAACAAGGTTGCAGTTGTGCAGAAAGTGCGTAATATTTCGATATTTTTTTTAATTGATGAGTTTGTTATTCACATTGTATTTGCATATCATACAGTACACATTTCGAAAATTTGTTATAGTACCGCAGATTCAATAGTGATATTTACAATTTTTTGTGATTTAAATAAATAAGATGTTCCTTTACTTTTTTGTGATTCTTTTTTATACTGTTATAATTTATAAGTTACAAATTATTTTTTGTGAGATATTTACACTCTCTTATAAAACTGGCAAATAAAACAAAGAAATCCCTGTGTTTCCTTTCTTTTTCTAAAATTTCTGCGACCGGTATTAAAATCTGTATTCCGGTATTAAGATGTAAAAAATACTGAATACCGGCATTGAACTTATGGTTCGATATTGCAATCCCTACATGTGAGGACTTCCGGACACAAATAATTTGATTTGGTACTTTTTTTTTATTAATAACGCACTAGACGAACACAAGGACTATATTAATGACGGATCACTTAGAATCATTCGAGGTCCAATTAAATTTGACGTTTCATCGTTTAGTACGAATTTTTTTTTAAAAGAATGGACAAATGAGCTAGAACTATGAAGATCGCGACGTACCACTAAAACATTACTTCGAACAACATTCGAATGAATCGAATTCACGACTTTTAGAGAAAAATCGTTTCTATTTAATAAAATAGTTTTTTTTCCCTCTTCTGAACTCCTAAGGAACTTTGAAGGAGAAAAATATTGGTTTTGTCCGAAATGAGCGTTATATTAACATAACACTCTAAAGTAAAACGAAGGCTACTGACGAGGACGACACCTGAGCTGGCATTCCACTCACCAAACTTCTACACCCCCACCATCGTGAGGACTTTGAACCCGATTTAACGAGCATCAGCCCTTTTACACGTTTCTCTGTTCACTCTAATGAGTGGCATAAGGACTCAAATCCACGATTCAACAACGTCGGTTATCACGACCATCAGGCTATCGTTGACACCGATTTTGCAGCGAAAATTTTACAGGAGCGATCGAAGTGTTCAATCACATCAGTGGCGCACGCAGGAATTTTTCCAAGGATTGGGGGGGGGGGGGCATTGGGGGGCGAAAGTTCACTATTCTCGTATCATACCTCAATACACCGCCATACATACTCTTTTTATTTTGTCGATGCTTGGAAACAAAAAACAGTAAAAAATAAAATTATTGAAAAATAATTAGCATTAATTAAAAAAATAATTTATTAATAACAAATACTTATTTAAATTTTACATACTATGTGAATAGGGTTACAATCAATCGAAAAAGAAAAAAAAAAAGGCGTTAGGGGTTGGACCCTTGCCTCCTCCTCCCTATATGCGCCACTGAATCCCATAGTTGCACACCCACTGGCTCACATCTTGAAAAAATGATGTAGTTCGGAAGAGACATAGCAAAGAATTCAAAATTACTAACATCCAAGTGCATGATATTTAATTTTTGGTTATGTTGTTTCACTTATATGAATATAAAATTGCAAAATAGAAAAGGATATTTCGCACGATACATACATCCATGTATGACAAGATCTAATCGCATGCACAATACTGTTATTATAAAAACACCTTACAAAATAAAATTCAAAAAAAAATTTCTTCGATAAGTTCTAATGTGACAGTAGATTCAAAATAATGATTTAATACTGTCAAGGTAAGAGGTCAAAGCGTGCTCTGAAAATTCATCCACGAAAAGCAAAACCTCTTGTGTTTGGTTCAAGGCTGCAGAAGTTTGTGAAAGAAATTTTCCGTAACAAGTACTTAACATTTGTTTTACAATAGTCGATAATATCAAATCGACGGAGAATACTAACAATACAAATTATTCTTAAAAATAATTCCCTGCCTTTCAACGCCCGTCTCTGAAATGGATTTCGAATGAATTATTTATGTAATCTAATTATTGTGGAAGGAAAACGTTAAAAGAATCCTCATTAAAACACACCTTTATATTTAATCAACTTAATTGAAATTTTCGTTTCTTCAAAAGAAGTTCCTGACAGTTAAAAATTATCTACAAAGTTTAATGATTTAAATTTTGATATATTTCATATTACACATTTTTAATAGCCAAGATAGGGATATTGTTATTAAGAGGACTTAAAAATTACCTAAAAAATTCATAAGTATAGAAACAAGTTTAAATAAGTTTGGATTCCGCTCGTCTTCACATAATGTTACTGAATATTGCAATATTAATATAAATTTAGGTCATGAAGGAAAAGTTAATAAGATTTGTTGGATTGAACGAGGAGATTATAGTTTTGTCTTTTACTTCAATTGTTTAATGAACTCTTGCGTGTTGTTAAGTATAATTATATCTAGAAAAAAACTGCTTTCAAAATATATGACATAAACAGTTCTTTGAGTTATCGATATACAGATTTAAAGTTTGAGGGCCACATAAACTTTCTGAAACACACAAAAAGGCCATAAAATTATCAAGTAAATATAATACCTATTATATGCTACACAAAGAGAAAGAAAAAAAAAAAAAAGTAAATTATAAAGCAAACCTGCCCCGCAAGATTTATTTGTGATAACTACTTCAATATTTAGCTCGATTTTTGCAGTAACATCTAAATTGCATTCTATCTGTAATTTTTATAATTCAAACACCATCTTTCTTTTACATTTATTAAAAATCCGAACACACGTTTATTCCCTCACAAGATAAAGAGGGACTTGGGCTTTTCAATACAATATCCCGCAACATTTTAATTGCGTCGATAATTGTTTTTTCAACCCTTTAGGACTTGAAAATCATTTATTGTGTATAACTTAAATAGTACATGACAGCAGACAGTGTATGTCTAACGACCTGTACAGCCCCTTTATATATAAAAGCCGTTAAAAAGTAAGTTGATCTATAAAATCTAATTCAAATTGTAAAGAGATGTACCATAAAATCCTACGTATGACGCGCACCTATACTTTCAAGCTGCAATTTTTAATCTTTAGTTATATTCGCCGTATAACATGCACCCCCACCCCCACTTTTTTACAAAGAAACCTGAAACGTACGTGCGCAATGCTCTGATGTTTTGCAACAATTTTTATTTGTGGTGTTATTCCCCCCAAGCTTGGAAAAAAATAGTATACATCTAGAACTACAATCCCTTAAATTCACGAGGAATGTCATTTCTTTTAAATAAAAAGTATTTCAATCCGTGTAGAAGATCCATTTTTTCTATGTGCTCATCTTCCTTTTATTTTTAAAGTTCTCATTTACATTTCCGCGGTGTATAACGCGCAGCCGTAAATTTCGATGTTATTCTTGTGTTAAAAATGTGCATTATACACAGGATGTTACGGTTCTCTAAAACTTTTAATTGTATAATCAGCAGACATTTTTTCACATTTTTTCTATTAGAAATTTCACAATTAAAATTCCACTTAATTATTTATATCTACTTCCAATTTTATTTTAATAATTCGAAACAAAATAACACACCTTTATTATAGACACTATGCTTATCTGGTTATATAGGAAAGTGTCAATAGAAATGATTTTTTCAGTTTATGTTATTTTTATTTCTATTGACAGACTCGTAAATTGACTGCATATTTGTGGATATCCTTGAAGATGAATATGTAAAAAAATAATTGTAATGCCGTCATAAACCCTTGATCCTCACACTTTTTTGACATCGAACCTACATTTCAAATTTCAAAGGCAAACACGAAGACCCTTTTCTTTTTGAAAAGAGTGACCTTTCGGAACACTTCAGCGATTCGAGCACGCCCACGTCTCGTGAATGAGAATAACCCTTTCAGAATCTTGAGGTCAGGTCTGTCATTGAGATTATAATTCTTTTTTACACAGAAATTCTGATTGATCAGAAATAAAGGGAGATTCTGTGTCGAACTAGTTTGGAAGGAGAGAGTTGGGAACACTCAAAAAACTTGTCGCGATCGTTAAATTTTTCCATAAAATGTTATTACTCTAACCGACATGATATGTAGTGCAACGACAGGCAGTTTTATGAAATTTTTTGAAAAGATGTTGGTAATAAACAAATCTGGAACGGATATTTCGTTAAGTATATAATCCCAGGATAGGCAGGAAAATGAATTATTTTGTCCTCCTTCGAATCTACGAAAATGAGGCTTGCTTCATCTGTAAGTGTTGTTTTACTTCTTCGCACACTAAACTGTGATGCTATTGTGAGTAATGGACTTTTAAATTCGAAAAAATTCTCTGCCGATATAGAACAATCGTCTTCTAACTTTGTATCAAAAAGTTCTGAGGTTAGATCAAATGATCCCGCCAAGAAAACAGCAGTCTCGAAGCAACCAGAAGGGGAAATGGCGCCGAATTTTGTTTCAAACGAGTACAATGATTTCGTATCATCTGATCAAGGTTTAAGCTACAACTATGATGTATCATCAAACGAACCGATGCACAATGAATTTTTAAAAGAACCACGATCTTCCAATCTTCCAAGGAGGGACTTTTATAACTTTTTCGCCTCCAGGAATTTTCGCCTGCAGCCAGAAGACAAATTACCACTGACTGTGGTGAATCACATATCGCAGAAGCCTCTGAAAGCGTATTACACCACCGCATCGCAAGCAAATCCATATCCTGAGCCATACGACAGATTACCACCCCTGCAATTATTGAAATTCAAAAATCCCCGTCGAGAAAGTCGATCAAATGCAAGAAACAGCAACGAATCAGCACACCGAAATGATGAAAATTCCTCCAGGAACCAACTTGATCGCAGTAACATTTACGTCAGCGGGAATACTCCCCTTGATGAACATCCAACTCAGAACAATGAATCAAAAAGATTCCAGAGCTTTCTCAACGTTCACCAACATGACAATAACATTCAGGATTCGCTTGAACAAGAGGAAATCAATGTCAACAGATGGATTTCATTCGATTCGAACAGAACATGGAACAATGAATCTGCAAGATCTGCTCGATTTTTTAATGTCCGCCGAAATGGGGAACGTTCGATATGGAACTGGATGGATCACGATGATTCTTATGATGACGAGATAACACCTTTGGACATGATGTCCATGATGGTAGATAGGATGGATCTTCCAAGTAGGGACAATGAAGTGACATCCCTATGGAAAAGTCACGTTCCAGCTATGATTGCAGCGGGTCTTATTCCATTGTCCATGGTGCTGTTTGCTGTCCTGCCAATCGTCATCAAGAGTCATCATCCAACGAAAGTGAACAAGCCTCAGGGGGCAACAACTGTGGCGAATAGCAAAACCATCGGCAATTCCACCGAGTTCTTAGCTCCAATTCTGGATGCAATGGAGATAATGACACCAAGAAGCGGAAACCCGAATTGTGTTTTGAGAAAATTCTGTGAAATTATGAAAAAAGACCAAAATACATGGCCTTTACAAGAAACTATCAAGCAAATGACTTCATTCATCGACGACTCTCTGAATGATACTTTTGGCTTAAAAATTCTCATCAATGCTTTGAAAGAAGGCAGATGCGGGGAAGTTGCCTGTTCTGAAAACAATGCTCAACCAAGCCAATTTTTCTTACACTCCAAAATAACTGAAAGAGGGGATTAACGTTGATGTCATTTTCTTAAAAGAGAAATCTTGTTTACTTCCAATTTACGAAGCTCTATATTAGGTATGTAGATTTGCTTAGTGAAGATATAAAAATCATTCTTATTGTATTAGCAGTCACAAATTGTATGTAAATATTTTATGCGTTTCATTAAATATATTTTAATGTAATTTGTTGCTAAATTATAATTCTTCAAAATACTGTTTGAGCGAAAAAAAATTTTGAAATTATAATACGCTAAACTGAAAAAAAAAATTATTAATAATATTAAACAAAATTAATGAAATATTATGAGCATTTAAATTGGTTTCCAATTAAAAAATGAAAAAGATTTTAAGAAATTAAAATCGGCTTAGAATTTTGCTGTGTTTCCACTAAAAATTTAGTATTAGTTAAGAAACTATTTTGTTGTATAACATTTTTATCTTTAGAATCTTGGGAACAAGGAAAAATAAGAACTGTTTTTTTTGTTTTTTTTTTAGTATAAAAACTTAGGCGAACTCATTTATAATTTTTTTAAACCTCTTGAGGCGATTATTGTAAATCAAAAAGTTTTTCATAAAAATTCAAAATAAGTAGAAGATTTTTACTGTGTGGTTCGAACATGTATAATAATCTTTTAATCAGTTTTTAAATGTATTTTAAATCTAAAAATGTAATAAATTTTGAAAATAATCATGATTTTCAAAGTTGCATACAAATAAGTAGTATCACATATTTTACGCATACTTCATCATCTTAAAGAAATAAACGTAGATCACGAAACTATTGTATTCACATGACAATATAGTATAAAAGGCACAATTCCTTCCTAAAAGTCAACAAAAACCCGGAGTTCAATTGGTTTCACAAAAACTTCTGGAGTTAAGAATAAGCAGCCTATTTCCCTCAAGTGTATCACGTTTTATTAGCTATATACCTAGTCTTTTCTTCTTTCATTCTATCTTAAACCTAATTTAAATTTATTTACAGCACAAAAAGCAATAAATGAAAATAATAAGAAGAAAAAGAATAAAAATTATGTGTTATCACTTCGCAAGAATATAACCTTCCTTGATGTTGGAAATTAACGTCAGCTTATTTAAATAATGACACCAAAAATTACAAAAGCTAGCTCCGCTAAAGAAAAAATGCTTTTATTAATAATTCCATTATTATCATTCTAATTCATTAGAATTCTTATCACGCTGGTTTATTTGCTTTCATCACATTCGCTTTTGGAAGTGAGTGTGTCACATAAGTGAAATTCATTACTTCCAAGTATTTAATATCAGACTGTAAAAAAATTATCAGAAACAAAAAATATCCTTATAATATCATTTGCACTGGCATATAAAAAGAAAAGTCGGTAAAAAGCATCTTGAATTATTCATCCCGTCTTGAACCGCTTAAAGCAAATAGAAATATTATTAATCATCTCTGAATATTTATATCCGAACATATATATTTTCTCTGCTTCTGATATTTAACAGTAGATTATTTATTCTAAAGCTTCACACAAGCTCTGCCACCACAAAAAAACAAAATATATCATTATTTTAACCTCGAAAACACAATCAGAGCGGGAGAAAAAAAACTATCATTCTAATTTTAATCACAGTTGAAACAGCCGGATCCTGTCGGCGCTTCGTAAAGATACAGAAATCCAACCCCTTTCAATAATTTATCACTTTTTACCCAACTGCAGTGGCCCTGAATAGATACACAGGCTCCATTTTGAAAAACGAGCAGCGCGCGCGTCTGTTACTAAAACGTGAGCACGTGCGTGAGTAAAGGGTTAAGCGAAGATGTGCTGACTCGAGGAACTATATTTTTGGAAACCTGACTGGTGTTGGAGATGGCTAGTCTGGAGGATGGAGAAGTGTTTGACAAGATAATTATGTTCCTCAACTCCAACGAGAAGATAATTTCTATGTCTGGACGTCAAATCGCAAAATCTCGGGGTCGTTTTTACGTTTTGTTGCTGTTTGCCAACTTTGTTACGTAACACTGGAATTTTCATTTTCATTGAATATTAATAAGTCTTAGTAAATCCTCTGCCTGCAGTTAAAGAATATGACCCACATTCTAAATCTGTTTTTTTCAGCAAAAGGTCTTCATACTAGTATATGTATAGATCACGGGTAAAGTAGTGGTATTTGAGAATCAGAAACGGGGAGGAAGGAGGGGTAGCAAAAGTGTATGTCATTTTTCGAAAATAAAATGGAAGGGGAGGGTAGACATCAAAATTTAATGAATTGAGATACTATAAATTTCGTTTTCTGAATACATTTGAACTGACACTGTTACCACGGTGGCATAGGTAAACTATTTTTGTGATTTTGGTTTACTTAACTTTCATGAATCAAACAATGAGTGTGCTTCTGTTACTAAGGTGACCAGTTTTTTTTACAGTGTGTGAAAAAAGGAAGACGAAAAATTTAAGAAAATGTTACAACGTAAATTTATGAAACATTTTATTAATTCAAACAAAAATAGGCTAATAATGCTTACATTCCTTTTAATTAGTTACTTAAAAGAGTATTTTCTCACTGAATGAATTTTTTTGTTTGTCAATATATTATTTTCTTATATATCGGAAATTTCGGAGTAAAAAATATCCTTCATCTTTACTGTAAGTATTGCAGCTAAAATATCAACATTCTCAATCTTGATTTCTCACTTGTCCAAAAATTACCGACTGAAAAGACTCTTTCAACTGGTGCATTAGTTCCAGGGCAGCACAACGTAAATTTAAGAAGAAAAAAAAACTAAATTTTCATATGGAATGTGTTTATTTTTGAAATAGTTATAAGTATTTCAACCCATCTTATCAATTTCAGCATATTGATTTTCCAATTGTTTCAATTTTATTATAATTTAAATATACATTCAGTCTTCCAATTTCTTCAGACAGACAACTGTCATCGATTTTATTATCAAGCATTTCTTTTGATAAAAAATCAACACAGTTTTCTATATCTGCTCAATTTACTTGCAATGAAGTCAAAAAACACCATTGAAAACTTTTATTTCCTATGATATTTGTTTCAGACTATTCCTCGACATATTGAAAACATGTTAAAAAAAATGTTTAAAAGATTGAAAAGGAGGACAAGTGGGAGGACACTTTTTGAGGAAGGACAGGACCTATAAAAGGAGGACTGTACTCCCTAAAGGAGGATGGTTGGTCAACTTACTGTTACAAACTATCAAATAACCATGTCACAATGTACGACATTTTGTAGATATCTCAGCTGGGTAAAGTTTTTAATAAGTAAATCAAAAAAATGAAAGGGGAAAAAATAATTATGTAGGTGGTAAACCAACAAAATTTGTATGGTTTATGTTACATATAATTATTTGTTTTAGGCGGTTAACACATAAAATAATTAAGTTCTTCCTCAAAAATGGAGTTGTTGTTTATTGAACTCACGTGGACCTCGTGCGAGGAGATACAGAAGTACAAGAGGGTACGAAACAGTATTAAATGTCACCTTTGTCGTTAATTATAAAGACAAGATTTGTAAAACCAATAATTTATTTTATAGATTCAGCATAAGATTATTTTAATAAATCAGCTAAAATTATTATAGGAATCCATTAAATGATTAATCATAGAAAAAATATCATATAATCATAATACTTTTTTCTACAACGATCGAAAACCCTCATAACATTTGAGAGGAATTACATTCGATATTAGAGAATATTTTTCACCTTAGAACAGTGATCCGCAACCTCCGGTCTGCGGACCGGTACTGGTCCGATGACCAAATAGTGCCGGTCCGCACAAGGAATATTAAATTACTTTCATTTTATATACTGTGGTGTATTTCTCTAGGGTTTTATGGTAATCATTTTATACACCGTGTTATTAGTTTCTTGGTGTAACTGTATTTTATTCTGAAGGCCCATTTATAAATAAAATTAAACTAAAGTTATTAACTAAAAGCAATCTAAAATATAAACAATCAACGTCCCCTCTTTCAGTGGGAAAATTATCAAACGTTGACCGGTCCGCGGCGATAGAAAGGTTGAGGAGCACCGCCTTAGAACATTAAATCGCTAAAAAATGCCTCCTACTATCAAAGCCAGAATTGTTTTTTTAAGCTTTTGATGTCTAAGCCTAAAATACTTAAAAATCGGGGGGGGGGGGGGACACGTCCATAAACAAACAAAATTATGAAGGATCATTCTCGGAGAAGAAGAGCATTGTTGAGATTTTCCGGTGTGTAAAAGCTGTGCGTGACAGACATGCATGCATCATCCCGTCCGCAATAACTTAGTATCTTCTGTCTCTTCTCACAGATGTCGTATAACCGCCTTCAGTGACGCAATCGGAAGTGTGATGCGAAAAATGACAAGAACTCCAAAGGTCGAGGTCGTGTGTCATTTTTAGGTTTTAAAAATTAAATGATCCCATCCCACTCTAGATTAAGAATAAGAGCCTAAATAAAACCGACTTTGTTCGATAAATATCTCCCTCTCCAGTTATTCAGTAATATTGTAAATGAATGAAACACACATGCAAGCACATTTCCCATTCGAATGTAAATTAACACCCTTACTTTTTCTCTTCTCAGAGTTTAAAAAAAAAATTAATTCTGATGCTCGTTTCTTCTTTTTTTTTATTCTGACACTGTAAACGATATTTTTTTCTCTTTCTTTCAACATGACAAAAGTTTTCGTTTTAACATTATGGGATAATATAGAATAATTAGTCAAAATTAGCACGTTTTAGGCTTTATTATACTTTTTATTGGCATTTTCAGCTCATACCAAATTATTTCCCCCCGAAAAATAATCGTTTTGATTGATACACCCCGACCCGGGGGGTAACCAAAAATGCTTCCCCCCCCCCCCCCCTTTGCAAAATCAAGTTTTGGGCCCAAAGCCGAAATACGTACTTGGCGTCGGTCACACTTTGGGCCCCTAGAGCACCTGGGCCTCCGGCAATGCGGGGGTGTACGTTACGCTACAGACACAGACCGTTTTTCACAAGTAGAACATAAGACGAGTTAAATTTAACAGGCTTTTTTATGTGTGTTAAGATCAATCTCTTAAGGAATAATTCCATCGACCAATTAATGAATATTCTTCAAATTTTTGCATCTTGATACTGGAATTGTATATTTTTCTTACAAAAGAATCAATATAATTAGCCAAATTGGAAAGAAATGTACTACAGGTATAAAATTGAACACGTTAAAACCATCATTTAATGTGCAAACTTTTACTGTTTATCAAATTATTTTTTTTTTAAATTTTGTTTTAACAAACATTAAGAACTCACGCAAATTACTTTTCCACACAGAAGTATATTTTTTAATAAATGAATACTACTTTTTTTTTAATTTTAAAAAGTTTTCATAAGTTATGTGACGAGAAATAATATACCACACAAATAATTAAAAATTTTGAAGCAAGCTAAAAATATCAAAGAGAGTTCATAGATGAAAAGACAAATATTATATTTGGAAACTTGGTTTATATACGTTTATTCGGAATTTTAACAAGCAATTGTAATTAAGAATTCTACTTTAATGACTCACTCTAAAAGTGAAAAAATGAAAGGAACTGTTTTAATATCTACTTTTTAATCCCAGAAGAAAAAAAAAAGTTTTGAAAAAAAGGAGGAAATCGACAGTTTTTTTTATATATAAGTATATATATATATAAACAGTCGAACCTCTATATAACCAACCTCTATATTGCGAATTTTTCTATATAGCGAACTTTTTCCTGGAACCTTGAACATTTCCCGATTTTCTTCGTAAAATAACCTCTCTATAGCGAAGTGCATTTTCTATAGAACGAACTTTTTCTTTTGCGATTCAATTTTTGTTCTCCCGTTTCTTAAAGTATTTCTGAAAAAAATGTTAAGTTATTCTCTCTTTAACACATTTTATGGTGGTCATAAATCTTGAACCGATTTTATTAGATCCTAACTCGCCGAGAGCAATAGAATTCTGGATGCTTCATCCAAGAAGTGCAACCTGTAACCCCCATTGCCCAGTTCATTACAGACATTTTCGATATCCTGTTTCACCCTCAGTGGACTTGTCCCGTCTCCCCGTGTTCTAATTATAAAATAATGTATTTTTAATATTACTTGTATGTTTTAAACTACAAAATGGTCTTAAAATTCATTAATTTTAGTATTACATTATTTTCTTATTATTAAAGATACAGTGAATTCTTCGATATTCTTTTTTCTTGTTTTCCTTGCAGTTTTTCTTTCTTTCTTTTTTTCCTAATGGGTATGATGTATAAAATAAACATATATTAATTTTAAAAAAATATGTGAATAATTACTTTTTTTAATATATAGTGTTTATGAATTTAAAATTTGTTTTATGTGGTTTATAAAGTATATTAAAAGATGAACCTCTATATAACGAATTTTCCATTTTACGAACCTTTTCTGGGACTTCGCGACTTCGTTATACAGAGGTCCGACTGTATAATATTTTTTCTCACTTTCAAGACAACAAATATATCGCTCTTCTTCCCACAATACATACATTGCAAAAATATATATTTCCAGTGTATAACATTCTGTGCTCCATCCAAAAGTAATTTCAGAGTAAAAATTTAATAAATATTGTTAAACATTATTAAGATAAAAATATACTTGACATTGAAGGGGAATCAGAGGAATAATAAGCAAGAAAAATTCGAAAAATTTATTCCAATTTAAAAGTAAAATAAAACCTTTTTTCGTCTTTATCTTTTAAGCATACAAGAAGGGGGATAAGGTAAGTAGAAATATGAACAAAGGCTCCTTAGAATTAAGAAAAATTTATTTAACAAAACTATGTTGAATGTTTTGAAACAAAAGTATTCTGACGGCTTAAAATGTGTCGACAATCTGTAAATACGACACTATCATTATGAGAGAGGGTTGTCTTCCTGTTTCCTACTAGAATATCAATTTAGTTAATACATCAGTTGAGAGATAAAAATTACTATCAAATATATGATATTAAAAAAATTTCTTTATAAGCATGGGTATAATGAAAGAAAATTATCCAAATCCATGCACACGTTATGGTTTAATGTAAACAAGCGTTTTAAAAACTTCTAATTAATTAGCATTAAAGTCAATCATTACAGAATGTATGGAAAATTAATTAATTTTCTAAAAGAAGATTAAATCATAAAACAAATTATTTTTACAATGTCTATAGAGCTGCTGAACATACAGAGTACTCAACAACCCTATTAGACGCGATTGTTTCATAACATCCCAGTAGGTGAATTATGATTTTTTTATGCATCAGCGTCTGGAGGTCAAAACAAGATTAGGCCTAAGTAAACCTGTTTCAGACGAAGGAAAGTTTAGAATCACTTCCATAGATGGTTTCTTTAAAAAATAAAAAATATATATTTCTTTTAAGAAAATCGAGTCATTAAACAGTATCATTGTTAGAGAATTTAAGATACTTATCCTTAGTAATTTCATGTTCCCAAACGTGATAAAAACGGTTTATCATTTTAAAATTCAACTGTAGAATTCAGATTCTTACTAAGAACTCGTAAAATAGGAGTCTCGCAGTTAAATGTTTGAATATGATTTTATTGGTGCTCGTAGAATTACTTTTGATTTTTTATTCAAGTTTTTGGAAAAAGCAGTAAAAATTTTGATAAGCAATTCAAGATTCTAGTCACAGATTTTTTTCACACGTTGAAATTTGTTTTTCAAACATAATCTTGTATTTGTATGGTTATTAAAAGATAAGAATTCTCATTTCACAACTCAGTGTTTCTTAAAACTAGAAGTCTGTAGCTGTTGCGTCTAAGAATGCTGATAGAATTTAGAGTATTTTGGAATATCACTTCCACGAGATAAATTTTAACTCCTGGAGAGGAGAAATTCTAAAAATAATTTACTCTAATAATGTTTCCTTCTCAAAACTAGGCATTAGTTTTCTGCCATTATCAGTTCTATTTCTGAAAAATTTTGTTAACAGAGAGAAACTTAAAAAACTTATCCGAAACGTATGTTGATGCACCTTGCGGGAGATTTATTTCCCTTAATAAATATGAATAACTGCTTATATATCGATAATTACTTCCAAACATGGAAATACATTCTTTATATCAATGCATACAAACATAACACAACCAAAAGGTGGGAAGCATCACCAATGTTAACATTTAATGTGCAATGGATAGCTGTTGATGGGTCCTATGACTTTGAATTTTAAATCAGTTCTTTATCTTTGCATAAGCTTGACACATATTTAGTTTAAATAAAAACGGTTTCATTTTTTTTTCTTCTTGGTGCTTCGTTTCTCTTGCAAGAGTGCACACCAAGAATTTAAACACTGATAAATGCAAATAAGGAATATGTTTCAGCAATTTTAATTTGGAATTTACACTAGGAATTTACATTAAACATAATAATCGGTTCGATTATGATGTACATTTTTCTTTTATTTGATTTTAAATTATATGATCCCATATCTACACAACTGGATAATTGTAAGTGACGACTTCGCGCGCGCGCGTACCCAGGTGATTAACATACTACTAGAAAGATATATATATCCGAGTTGATATCTCACTCTCCAGACTTCCAAAAAACACCAATGATGAGTTTCAGCCCACGTTTAAAAGAACATGTATAACAGTCTTTATTATTTTTCCAAATCTATTTACTGCGAATTGGAACCTGGAATGTACTGGAATTTGGAGAGAGTAGTTCCTAATCACTTCAATGCATTTTTTTTAAAGATGGTTATCATTTTGCCGTTATTTGTATTTTCAAATATAGATATTGCTTCTGATCAGTTTTTTTCTCCCAATGTATATCGTGTTCATGGCAATCAAATAGTCATAGTCACGAACTCGTGGTCGACGTTTATCGAGTCACGGATTCGAGTTCCGATGACACTGAAGATACTCCGGGCAGAGTGGCCGGTGCTCGTTAATGTGTCGTGGCACAAAGTACTCTTAACGACGTGGTGTGGAAGTTTTGAGAGTGATGAGACAACTCAAGCGTCATCCTCCTCTCTTGGTAGTTATTAAAAATTATTAAGTGCGTCGCCAATAGCCCTTGCGCTGCTTTAGAGTGTGTGACTCCCTCACCCCAGCACCACATATCTAGAAATTTGTAAAAAAGAAGGAAAAAAAGGAAGAAAAGGCGCAAATAAATATGTTAAAAAATTTTTTCCTTCCAATTTTGTGTCCATTACAAATTGATAATTGTTTTGATCATTACTCCTCCAAGTAATTGCTGAATAGTTTAAAAGAAAAGAAAAAAGATGAATTAAAATGGATTGAAAGAAGAAAAAATCTCTTCCAGGGCATAAAAATCATTCAAAGAATACAAAGTTCTTACAATCTCAGTAGTTCATATAGTTCCATCCGATCCTTTTTAGAAAATAGGACTTTTAATCTTTTTTCACATAAAATCCCAACATTATTTATGAAATTAAACATACGGCCTGCATGCAATGAACACGGAAACCTCTTGCACCACGGCTCTAACGTATTTCTTTTTCTTCCTCATTCCGATTTAAAGGAGACGCGAAAGGCCGGGGTCAAGAGTCTCATCCATCATACCAGAATATATTTTAAAAAATCCAGCCATCGTGATCGATCACACTGTTCGATTCAGTTTAGTGCGCGTTGCATTGGAACTATGTATAGCGATCCACGGGAGAAGGATCTCATCCTTTCCAATTACAATCAAGGAGCGTGAAGACAACATCTTACTTCTCATGCCATGCCATTTTCACAAAGTTTATTTTAGTTTTATAAAGTAATCGGTCATCCCGTGTGACGAGATATTTGTTGGAAGGAGTTTCTCTACTTTTGGTACCTAGTAAGGAGAAACATAGAAAGATTCTTTCACCACTCCCCCTTCCCTTTGTTTTCAACCAGTTAACTGTGATTGACGAGTCTATTCATCCTGCGTAAAAAGTAGTGACCATTGGCTATTTAAATTATAATTTTTGAGAAAAACAAAATATAGTCTCAGATTTCAAGATGTTTAGACTATTTTCAGGCCAGTCTGGAATAAAACGAATAAATAAAATATCTGAAAAATTTAAGATGAACTAAAATGCGTCCCCGTAATGCACCGGCTGAAATTTGCATAACGAGTTTATTTATGTGCGATAATAAGGTTTTTGTAGATATTAGCCTATAAAAGGAGCAAGGGCAAAAGTCGGAAAGCTGATTGAAATAAGATTTCTTCAGGTATCATCAGCCACGAGACAAATGCGTGATGCCGACCCAGCTTTGAGACAACTGATAGCTGTAGGCAAAATATTACCCTTCTATTGAGAGGTGTAAATGCCAATTGTTTGATGTTAGAACCCTGTGCTGACATTAGAGCCCAATGCCCAACTAACTAATAAGTAGTTATTTTATTCAGGTGGGAAAAGAGCAAGGATGGTGGTTTCTGGTAAGAGGACTGTGATCAATCCTACATCACCTCTCCAGAACTTCCTTAGTGTCAAGACAAGTAGAAAATACTTTGTCAGTGAAGAAGAAATAAATCAGTGTGCTTAGCTTTCAATCAGAGAATTTTTTGATAGTCACTAAAATTCATAGATATCCGTAAAAACTTAAGGTCAAAAGGACCGTTGGTCTTAGGAACCTGCGACCCAGCTAACTTACTTTATAGCTTCGTACACAGATCCTTCTTCCCGTACAATAAGTATTAGTAACAAAAGTGGCAATTTTATAACAAACCCATTTTTTTATCCAATGTTTTAACAGCGCAACTTACTCTGTGATGGACGAGTCTACTCGTCATGGCTCGATTTCCGTGACACACCTAATTGCGCGCTCTCAAACTGAAGCGCCACAGTTAAATGGTTAAAAAAAACAAAAACGATCATAAAACACTACTTAATGAATCGATTTCAAATGGTACTTCACACATACAAGGCCGTGGTAGCCTAGTAGTCAAGGCAACGCCCTCGTGGCTGGCGTGTCATGAGTTCGAGCCCAGTACCACTGAAGACCCGCTGTGCAGAGGGGACCGATGCACGTTAAATATGTCGAGACTCAAACGTCCTCCCGTTGGTGTGGAGTGAAAGTTAAAAAAGGGAAAGTGTGCCCTTTCAGGTGTCGTCCTCGTTACTTGACCATGGTTCAAAATGACGAGGTGCATCGCCCTAAGCCCTCGAGCAGTTGAATAGTGTGACGTTAATATATATTTTCTCGCTCGCTATCTTGTTTCGATCAAGATATTCTAAATGAGAGTGTCCAAAACAGAGGAATAATCGTTTACACAAAATCAAAAATAATAGTAATCGATATTTTTTTTTCAAACGTTGACTTACTAGACACATTTTAACACAGCACAGATTAATAAACTTTTTAAGTAAATAAACTTATTTTCTCGTCCTCCGCGAACGGAATATTTCATGTTAAGTACAATCCGCAATGCAGTAAAAAACTAATGATATGGTCGTTAGGTAGTTATTATTTTATTATCGGCCTCTAAAATATTCATTGCTATTGGCGGAAAATGGCGAGTCGATTGAATACTACTTGTAGTGACTAATGTTGTGATTTTACCATCAATAATTATGTATAATTAAATTTTAATGATTGAGTTATAATGCTTACAGTGCAATTTCTGTTATGTTCTGTCACGATGGTTGGGTCGTAAATATATATATATGTTGTGTATTGACATACTTGTCCAGCTGCATGCCCTGATTGAATTTTTTTTCAAAGAAAATATCGAGGTTAAACGTTTTTGCAATCATAAAAGAAACTTTAAATGGAATTCAAAATCAACTACAAAAAAAAAAAAAAAAAAGTTTTTTTTCTGAGAGTCAAAAACACTAAGCTGATAAATGGCTTTTGTCAGTCGACACAGTGAATTCGAGCTTCTAACTCTATGTAAGCAGAAGAATGATTTGAAAAGTGTATCTTGACTGTCCTGACTCATGTAACAGAACACTAAGAAAATGAAGACGCTCATGGATGATTTGCAATGAGTGGATAAAAAAGAAGCCTTTATATAAAAAAAAAAATCTTGGACACGATAGTTAATTGAAATGAAATTTTTAAAAGTGAAACAAAGCTATAATTTCGCCTAGAAAATAGGTGAAAGGTAATAGTCCTATTACAAGTTGCCACTTCCTTTTTGAAAAAAAGGATAGACATTTATTTATTTAAAAGAACAGATAATTTTTTTTTTTTTTTTGCTTTTAAAAATATATCGAATGTTTGGGAATTTCTTTTTTGAACAAAATTAAATTATTATCGTCATTTTCATTTTAAAAAAAAGTATTGAAACAAATAAAACTTTCCTCTCTTATTTAGAAAAAAAATCTTTCTTTTTTATAACTTGTAATAAGCAAAATATACTACTGCCGAAGAGTCTTATAATTTTGTGTTAAAATAAGCCCAAATAGTTTTCTAATTTAGAAAGTACATAATAAATATATTAAGACCAAGATAATCCAATTCGCATCATACTCATACTGTTGTAAATATCAAACAGTTTAATTTGTGAATTAATGAACGTGACAATATGAAGCGACACGGTGCAGCCGCGGTAACCGAGTGGTCATGGTCACAGACTCGTGGCCAGCGTGTTATGAGTTAGTACCACTGAAGACCCACCGTGTAGAGAGGGTGATGCAATGAAATGTGCCATGGCTCTATGTTCTTGCGTTGGAGTGGTGGGATAGTTAGGAGAGTAGGGCAACACCTTAGGTGTTGTCCTCGTCAAAGTTATGAGCTCCTACTTCAATAGCACTCGCGTTGCCTTTTCAGCGCTACGTCAACAAAACACTCCCTTGAGGTGACACGACAGTTATTGGTGACAAACCTTGTGAAAATCTAATCTAAATCTTTGTCTGTAATCTCTGTAATCTAAAATCCCGATCGAGTGATGAGAACGGCATCCGCGCTGTCATCCCACTGTCCAAACTTCCACGCCGGTCCAACATTAGTATTTTCTGAGACTCGCGCGACAGACTTAAAATGCACATTAACTCTATTATTCGACTTGTTTTTAGTGACATCAGCACTCGAGAAAAAGACCACAGGCCACGTGTTCGTAACCGTCATCACTCGGTTATGCAGTCATGAAAATATTGATCAGAGAGAAATATATTCGTTATTATTTCATAATAGATATCGTGCATGTTTGTACGTGACGATCAGACATTTTATTGAACATTTTATGCAAATACTTTGTTGTGACCTGCTCTTTTCACGTCCATATTTTGGCAATTAAATTGGAAAATATAAAAAATTAAGCATTGTGTGTGTGATAATTTATAATATTCCACACATATAATTACTGTTCTGATTGAGACTTTATTCCCTTTATAGTCGTTTTGAAAAATTAATCTAAATGAAATTTTAAAGAAATTTTACACTCAAACATTCAACAACATCCAATTGTGTGTTCACCACTCTTCTCTCTATCCGCGTCCAATAATTCGAATCCTTCCAATAAAAAAAAGCGTTTTAACCCAATGAGAACACAACAAGACCGGGACTATTTCTCTTAAAACAACATGTCATTACCTTTTCAACCTGAATTGCCTCAGAAGATCGTTAACTACTTCTTAAATGGCATCAGTATCAATAAATTAGAGGAAAATTCGAGGGTGTGCCCACGTAAGATGATCCCACGTTTAAGTGGTCGAGCCACTGAGGCTTCACCGTAGTAATCACAGCAGGAAGCTGCCATGATTAGAGCATTTCCAACTCGGCAAGAGTCTCAGACGGAACTTCAATGGACTGCTGAGCAAACGGACTTCCCTCAGAACGAACAATGGAACGCGAAGAATAATCGTGATTTTCAATGGCTTCACGACCCGTGGAGCTATGGAAATGACTTCTTTCGATTAATAGCGGTCATCAGACCCAGTCATCTACCGCTAAGTACTTTCACTGCAAAGAAAAAAAATTGAGCGGCTATTATTTAAATTACTTTCACCGAATCCTTTTCTTTTTTTTCTTTTTTTTTGAGTTCCTGGAATTATTGAAATGAGGAATAATTAAACTTCGTTGCTTGTTCCGGGCTTTGAAATTTGATTTTAAGGGTTCATTGTATCACGACAAGGAATGTGTGATTCTCGTTCATAAACTTGGAAAAATTTATAGATTTCTGTTTAGAACACTATACGATTTCTTTAAAATTAAACTTGTAAATATAAATGCATCCAGTTATCAGGGTCATTTTTCTGTTTTGTTTATTAAATGTTTTCCGATTGCCTATTTTTGTTCAATGATAAGTTTGTTCCTTAAAGCCAATTCTCTCCGTAAATATGAAACAAGGTCAGATGACGAAGCTAGTACGTCATTCTTAATAATCACGCCAATGTAACCCCAGGACGAATCTTTAATGGAAACGGGACTCGAACATGCGGCTCAATGCCAAGAGCACACATTTGACTGTGGCTCAAAATGACGAGGTCCGTC
>BMAV01008008.1:51466-72234 GCA_019973955.1 Trichonephila inaurata madagascariensis
CGCGCGACCGTGTCAAGCACACAAGGTTCATTGTTGTATTATTTCTGAGGCAAAGTTTGATAGTAAAATATTTTACCTAAATGTTCTGCAATATAATTTGAATTTCAAAGTCGGAAACTGTCAAAAATTCTAAAATGTTCAGGGCCTGTCGAATACTAATACCCCCCTCCAAATGGTTACCAGTCTTTATCAATGTGTGAGCAATGCACTACAATCGTGTAATAGATTATATTATAATGAACCTACCTAAACACCCAGCTATATGGTACGAACGATTTTTTTGATATAGTACTAGTTCTCCAAATATCTACATTGTACAACTCAAGTGTAACCGCGGTAGTAGTCTTGATTCTGAACTCGTTGACAGTGTTGTTTCTGTGTTCAATCATATTGCCACTTAATACCTTCCATGTAGGCTGATGCACATTGTCAAGGTTCAAAGTCCTCACGTTGGCGTGGTGTGGAAGTTTGAAGACTAGGGTGCCAGCTCGGATGTCGTACTCAATGTCTCTACTAAGATCGATGGCTAATATTTCATTTACAGGTTGACAGCTATCTTTATTTTTAAAGAGAAGGGTTTTTGTTGTGTGTGTATAAAAGATATAAATTAATACTTTAGTAGGATTTTTTAACTTCAATAAAAAAAGATGGGAGGAGGGATGCAAATGTTATTTGTGAAGTACTCATAAAAATACGAAGTCATCGAACGAAAAATTAATCAATATAAAATAATTTCACACACACAAGCAAAAGGAACTAAAACTCTAATTTACAGAAACAAAATCGCGAACTTACGATCAGCCGGAGGCGTTGGCACGAATTTCGATTTCCCCGAAAAGTAGTCTGTAAAACATTGAGAGAACTCACACGTTTGCAACCTAATTAGGGTCAAGAAGCCTTTAAGAAGTGTGGTTTGTAAATTGGGATGGTACAGATAACAGTAAATAATGACATTTTAGTTAGAGATTCTAAGGTTAATCGCTAGTCCTGCAGCTCTAACGTGATTAAAATTAACTAAAATGAAAACAAAACAAAAAAAATTATATAAAATAACGTTCATTTTTCTACAAAGAAAAAAAAACTATTTGAGTGATTACTATTTCCTCTTTCCATTTTAAAAAACACGATATTTTTTTAAAAAATAATTTGGTTAAATTCATTGTGATTTTATACGTATTGTGTAAGGGATATAAAGTTACAATATACATAACAAATTTTGAATCGCTAGTTCAGTCGTACAAATTACAAATATTACATTTTTGAGTTTATTTCTATTGCGCTTAAAATTACCTCACAAGAAAGTTACACTACTAACCTATCAACCGTTAGATATCAAAAGGAAAAACGTCCCCTTACCTTGACTTGAAACGAAGCCAATTGGCAACGCTTTCTTATGCTTAAATACTCGCACATTTAATACCGTGGATCGGTTCCAATTTTTTGCAGGTGTTTTGACTGTTTTTAAATACATTAGACTCGGCATTTAATTTAATTGGCACACTTGAAACGAGAGAGGACTCGAATTTCAATCGTTTCGAACATTTAACATTCGCACCATCCATTCGTGTGTGTTGTCTCGTGGATTTGTTGGGTGGAATTTTGAAATGTTCCAAATAATATAAATGTATCCCGATTCGGGTCGCAAAAATCGCACTCATTTCAGTCTTGAATAGAGCAGCTTTCTCGTTATTAGTACTCTACGCACAATTACAGCTCTAATTTAAATAAATTTTAAGCAATATAATTCTGACTTGACAATAACACGTGATTTATCTAAACTGATTCATTGGGAATGAGTGAGGGAGTGTTTATTAACGTCGCACTATATGAAGCAACACGAGAGCTACATGCGATGTACCTGTAAAGTGATAAGGAACTGAGCTCTCTCTAAAAACTCCCCCTGTAACGTTTTCCCGCCTCACAGTTGCAAGAGCGACTTCACTGTGCAAAAAGCACAACGCCGTTCACATCCACACGTGCACCCCTAAAATATTGCGGGGTCCTTTCATCTGACATCTCGCCGACAAGCGGTGGCAGTGAGAAAGCCATCGGTTGGATTCCATACCTGCGAGCTGGAACCCCGATTGAAATTCGAGGAGCAAGAAAGGACCGCTCCTACCCCAAGAGAGTGGAGAGACAGTCTGTTTGAAACATTCGAAAAGAAAGAGGTTGCACTTGCCTCCTTCTTCACAAATAACATTCTGTGGAATTGAAATACTCAATAGTTTGAATAACTTGTAACCAAATGCAAATATTATAACTGATAGCTGCAGACGTAATAAACTAATAATTCAGTTTCTTAAGTCTCACACGCCACCCACCCATTATCCCAAAACCTTGCACCCCACCTGCAAACGGGAGGACGTTTTACCCTGGACAGATTTAATATGCATCTCCCCCTCTCTATGCGGTCGATCTTCAGTGGCATCAGGGCTCGAACTCATGACACACCGATCGCGAATTCGTGACCATGACAGCTAGTCTACTACGGCCGCTAATCAATGGCTCAGGTGTCGTCCTCATCACTTGACCATGGTTCAAAATGATGAGGTCGGTCGCCAAAAGCTCTCGAGTAGCTGAACAGTGCGACGTTAATATTTTCTTACTCTCTCAACAAACTGTCAACTGATAGAAAATGGATAAATTTAAAACAAATTTTCAATTAAAGAAGGCTTCGATTTGAAGCTGTAAATTATACTATTAAATGTTGTGGTAATAGAAATTATTTAATTCCCAAATTTTAAAGATTTCGATTAATTTTAGTGGTATTTTTTCCACAATTATTTTTCGGGGGAGATTTTCTTCAACACTTTTAAATCAATGAATCACTTGAATCTGAGACATTTTCTTCCGCTGTTGCAACGGAAAAAATGCATATTTTTTCTTTTTCATTAAAACTGAGTTCATAATTCTCTGCTGACAGAATGGGTCAAGAGAAATCTTCCATTACACAGAGTGGATGATAGGTGGAATTTCCGGAATCGCGTTCATTGTGAAGTGAGAATAACTGCATTCGGAAATTGACTGTATGTTTTTTTTTATTTTATTTCGCAGTTATAATTCCTAACAATCAAATTACATTAAATCTTTTCAAATTGTTGGTTGGTTGGTTTGAATTTCAGGCATTGACTCACACATAACTTAGCCCAACGCATGTTTCGTTCATTTAAAAAATATATAAGCTTACTTAATACAATGTCTATAAAAAAATAACATGCTTATTTAAAATTAAACGTATGGAGAACAACTAATGCCATGTAAAAAATAGGAAATATTTAAACTTCATAAGCAACTGAAAATAATTGCATGCCAGTTGATGTATAACTGAGTGTGAGTTATATTTATACGTTACACTGTAAACTGCACGAGGGTTACTGGTAATGAACCTCGTATTTTTGAACCATAGTCATGTAAAGAAGACAAGCACCTGAGCTGGCACCGTCCTCTCCTACCACACCACACTACGACAACGGGAGGATGTTTGAGCCTCGACAGATTTAACGCGCAACGGTTCCTCTACACGGCGGATCTTCAGTGGCATTAGGGCTCAAACTCATGACACACCGGCCACAGGTCCGTGACCTTGATCAGCAGCCATTAATTTATTATCAAGTATTGGTCAATATTTTTAATTGGTTTTTTTTTTTTTTTTTCATTTTTTCCGTTCTAAATGCTTTAAAATAATTTAATCAAAATTAAGTTAACTGTAACAATTTATAGTATTATAATGTGATTTAATAAAATGTGAATGCTGAATTTTATTACAAACACCTTTCGTGGTACCTATAACTTCTTGATATAAATATGTTCAATAATTTTTATACAGTTTCAATAATAAATAGATATTTATTTGGATACTGAAGAGAGAAAAAAACTTGATTTTTATGTGTGACTTTTTTTTTAGTGACTTTTTTTTTAAACTTGTGAAGTAAAACAAATATTGTGAACAGTGGCGCACATAGGAATTTTTTAAAAAGGGGATCGAGGGTCGAACGAAAGTCCACCACTCTCTCGCGCGCGCATCATTCCCCAATACGCCACCAAACATATTCCTTTGATTGTGTCGATTGTCGGGAACAAAAACAGTAACAAATAAATTATTGAATGAATAATTAGCTTTAATTAATAAAATAAATTAATAACAATAAATACTTAGTTATAAAAATTTTGTGTACTATATACATAGGATTAGAATCAATCGAAAAAAAATTAAGGGAGAAGTTGGAGTCCAGGGCCGCGCCCCTCCCCCCTTGGGGGGGTCGCTGACTGGGATGGTTGTGTGTGTTTATGTTTCCAGGAATTTGTTCGCAGTATAAAGCATGTTCTTCAACATCAATCGATAAAAAACAAAAACGGCCTTTAACAAAGCTGCGCCGGTTATTTGTGGGCATTTTCATATCGTTGTCTCATTGTCACAAAATTCTGAAAACAACAAATTTCCTGCTTCATTTGTAACTCACCCAAAAGGGAGGAGAGAAAAGATTTAAAATAAATAAAACAACACTTCCACTGCCAATCTAATTATTTATTCCTCAATTTTCTCCATTATACGGCCACTGAAATCAAGGCGCTCTGCAGCTCCGCTAAACAAAGTTGGATAAGTGGTAATCATCACCAGACGCCGCAGCAGGTGGGAGGAAGAGCATGAAAAACTAATACCCTTGGAAACACTATCCTTGGGAAAGAATATCTCGCCACGACTCCAATTCCTTTCTCTTCTCTCCCCTCCCCCTTCTTTCGTATTTATCTGCTTGGGGGAGGAGGAAAAGACATGTGAGAAAGAGAATTTAAAGCCCTTGAATAAGCAACAGGGTCAGAAAGGTGAAGAATGCAAGAGGGAATGAATAAAATTCTTTGGAAGAAAGGTGGGAGGCATAATAAAAAAAAAATATATATATATATGTATTGATTTCTTCTTTCCTTTTTAAAAAGTGAAAATATATTCTTTCTAAAATATGTCTGTTATTACAATGATGTCCACTACATCTTGAAAGTGTCCGTTACACTTTTGTGCAAAAAAGAGTGATGAATTCATTCTAATGAATGTTTACTGATTTCCCGCTAGCAGTGTGAGGGTTATTGGCGAAGGCCCTCATAAATTTGAGCCACGGTCAAGTGACGCGGATTGCACCTAAGCAGTCTTAAGGCATGAGCCAATCGGGCCCAGGGCCTCAACCTTAATGGGGCCTCGTCTCGTTCTTGATTCTGCTTCATGTAAGATAAAGATCCAAATAATTTTAATGTTCAAATGTTATTTCCCCGGGCATATTCTCCGAAAACATGGAATTCGAAACTAAATGCCACATACTGTTGGCATTATTTTTGTGATGACTGTAATCTACGACTAGGCCTAGGCTTATCACCATATACCATCATTACGTGTCCCTAGGTTTGTAAGATTGGAAGTCATGCACATTTATTTGTTTCGGATTACTGTTTGTGCGAGTCTCTTGACAACGTATGTTATATACTATCTACTTTTAAGGTCATAGGAGGGGCCTACTTTTGCGTAGGGATCCAGGCCCCAGGAAGTCCTAAGACGTCTCTGCACCTATGTTTGTACACATTGACAACATGAAGAATCAGAACTTTGCATCAGCCCCGCTACTGGGTTTATGCCATCAGGTCTCGAACTCGAAACAGGGCAACCACAACGGCCGGGAGCTCACCACCATTAACACTTGGCAACTGTGGCCTGAAATTCAATAAATACACTCTATAACAAACAAAAAACGACGCAACAAGAAAGAGTTGCCCGATTGCAATGAAATTTCGTACGCAAAGACTTTGTACCGAACATGCAAATGATTAACATTTGGTGTCCAATGAATGAATAGCGGGAGCTACAGCGCATCGGAACTGCGCACTCAGGAGGTATCTATAAGAAGCGGTTCTCAGTCTGATGGTCAAAATTTCGCTTGCATTGCAATTTAGGATACCATTCAATGACTGTAAAAATGCCTCGCCGAGGGATTCGAACTCATGACGAGCAACTGTCAGAGTTTAAAAGAGGTCGCATCATTGAACTGAAAGAGGTAGGTTGGGCAAATTGGAGAATCGCTTATCATATGGGTCGAAGCGATGCGGCCATTAGAAGATGCTGGCAAGAATGGATGGAAAATGGCAGATTTCAGCGTCATGAGGGTAGCGGTCGATCTAGGGTCACAGCAGATCGGCAGGATAGATGGATTGTCAGATCAGCTGTCATAGCGTCTGATTCATCGTTATCAACCATCAGACGTACTACACGCACACGAGTGTCCATCATGATCAATCACAGACGGCTGATAAAGCAAAATTTACACTCGTACCGACCGCTACGCCACCTGCCATTTATGCCTGCACTTCGTCGAGCCAGATTACAGTGATGTTTGGCTCAATCAGATTAGAATCATGCTGACTATAGTGTTTAGCTACGAATCCCGCTTCCAACTGTGCCCTGACGATCATCGAGGACGTGTCTGGAGACATCCAAAGCAGCATGCCGATCCTGCTTTCACTGTTGCACACCACGCAGGTCCTCCACCAGGAGTTATTGTCTGCAGCGCCATTTCTTTTGACAGCCGAACCCCTTTGGACATCATCATTAGAGCACACTTACAGCACAGCGGTAAGTCGACATTCTGAGAACTGTTTTGCTACCGCTTTTTTAGCAGCACCCTGGCCTCATTTTTCAGCATGATAATGCCAGACCACATACGGTACGTGTTGCTATGAACTGTCTTACAGCTTGTCAAACACTTCCTTGGTCATTCAGATCACCAGATCACTCTCCAATCGAGCATCTCTGGGATATGATGGGAAGGCGATTGCATCTAACAGGGAATGTTCATGAACTGGCCGACTATTGGAGAAAATTGGTCAAGAAATACTGCAGGAGACCACCAGGGTGCTTTATCGCTCTATTGCACGGCGTGTGGCAGCTTGCATCCAGGCTAGAGGTGGGTCAACACCTTATTGAGCTCGTTACTTTGTAACTCTGAAATAAACCATGAAATTTTTCTGAGATTTTAATCATTTTTTATTCTGTGCATAATCTTTCTACCCACCGATTTTTGTGTCAATCGGACGACTCGTTCTTGGTGCGTCGTGTTTTTTCTTTTGTTATAGAGTGTATTACGAAATATGTGTCGATGTGGCACTCTTACAGATTGCACGTGAATTTGGTAAATCTGTTTCCGCCGAAGCTTAAAACAGGAGTCAAAAAAGAAACAATTCTTAAACAGAAAAATGATCTTAACTCTAACCTACATAAACGTAGTGAACCATCTTTTTATGTATTATTCTCTTTAAATTCTATGTTCTTGCATTCGATATGTTTTTTATTTAATTCCCAATACTTTTGACGCAATTTACATTTAGCAGTAAGGAAACATTTTTCTATTCCAAATTTTAAGAACAGCGAAATAAACGGTTATATATTTGTAAAACCAGTGTCTGGGTTGTGATATCTTTCCATCAATCAAAACACAAATAGGGCTAATTAGTACATAAAATCTTGCAATAATTCTGACATATAATTCTTGTAGCCTTGAAGATTTTGTTTAAATAAGGGATTTTTAAGACTTGTATAAAGATATTTATAATGAATCGCGAGTGTTCATCTGTGTCAAGAATCTGAAAAAAATATATGAATGGATTTCAGTGTTGAGTGAGTGAGAGCTATTATATTTTCAATGGCGTAACAGAGAATTTTAAGACCCCCTGCAAAGTCAGGTTTTGAACCCCAAGTTGAATCTTATAAAGGGGGAAATCATGGGCCCCCTAGGCTACCCCCTTAGATGACGGAAATATCACTGTCAGTAGCGTACACAAAAATTTTTCAAGAAGGGGGGGGCCAAGGTCGGATGTCCACCGTTCTCATATCATGCTCCAATATGCCACTCAACACATTCTGTTGATTTTGTCGATTTTCGGGAACAAAAAATGATAAAAAAATTAATTGAATAAATAATTAGCATTAATTAATAAAATTAATAACTAATAACAAATACTTTGTTAAATTTTACGTACTATGTACATAGGATTGTAGTCAATCGAAAAAAAATCAAGGGCTATGGAGTGGGGGGGGGGGGGCCGCCGGACGCGGGTCCCTCCCTTGTGGGCGCCAATGATCACTGTTATTTAACAAATAATCATTTCCAGTGGCGTAACGGAGAATATTAGGGCCACCAAATACGTATTTAACGTCAGTTAAGCTTTGGGCCTCCTAGAGTCCCTAGGCCTCCTCGCAATGCGGGGTTGTACATTACGCCACTGATCATTTCTATAATATACTGATACACGCATACATGCATTATTACAAAACTAGGACTGATATATTTCGAACTACTCACACTGTCTGGAAATAACACGCAATCGGAAACTTGAACGTGACAGGTATGACGTAATTTGAAAAACACGAAACTTTTTTTAATGTATTCCAAATTAATACGTCAGTGGTGAATTATATCACGTAAGCGATCGACATGGGCGTTAAGGCAAAAACAAAACGGCGTGAGAGAAGGATGACATTAATCATAAGCCCTCCTAATCACTTCATTAATAGTTAGATAAATTAACAAGATATTGTAACCAAAAAGTTTAGTCATGAGCCCGCCCACTGGCCCTACTTAAAGCGAAACGAGATCTGGCGAGCAAGGCCTACAGAAGCCAATTTGTAACCGAATCCCGTGGCCAGCGGCGCATCAAGAAGCTAATGGGCCCCAGATAAGATGAATGAAAGATGGTTTGGAAGAGATAATTAGCGCTTGCATGAGAAACATTTCCATGCCTCCCCACGACGCAGGCTATTAAGGTGTGACCTATATCGCGCGGACAAACTTTTTTTTGTAATCATCCCCTAAAAATATTTATTGGAATTTACAAAATGTAGTATTAATAAAAATTTCAGTACTTAACCAAAGTAGTACTTAGTTAAAGTACTACAAAGTAGTACTTTCAGTACTTTGCCAAGAATGCAGAATGTTTGTAGGTACAAACAAATTTGAAAATACAGTCGGACCTCCATTTTACGAACCTCTATTTTGCCAAATTTTTCCAGGAACCAAGACCATTTTTACTATTTTCTTCGGAAAATAACCTCCAAATAGCAAAGTGCATTTTCTATTAATTTTTCTCTCGTGATTCGATTTTTTTTTACTCTATTTTTAAAATATTTCTGGACATTTCACACACACAAATTATTCTACTTTTTTTACACAATTTACGGAGATCAATGACCTCGAACTGTAGCTTTACCAGGTCCCTAACTCACCGAGAGCAAAAGCATAATCATTATTTTTCAAACAAAATTAAAATAATTTACCAGTAATTAAATTTAAGGACGCATGCGGTACTGTATGCTTAAAATTACTGGTTATAAAAAAATATGTGCTTGAAATTTGTAGGCTTAAAATTAGAAAATGTTATTAAAATTCCTTAATTTCAATAAAAAAAATTAACGGATATTTTAATCCTTAATTTCCGGTACATTTCTTTTTGAGGGGTAAAGTATATAAAATAAATAGATATTAATTTACAAAAAACGTATGAATAATTACTTTATTAAATAATATATAGTGTTTATGAATTCAAAATTTGTTTTTTATGTGGATTATAAATTATATTAAAAGTTGGATCTCTATTTAACGAATTTTCCACATAAAGAACTTTTTACGGGATTTAGTGACTTTGTTAAATAGAGGTCCAAAGTAATTCCGAAATTTAAGTTTGTAGTAGAAAAATGTAGTCAAAAGAGGAAAAGTCACATTTTTAGATGGTAAAATAAAATAATTTCCTAGTCAATGCACAAATTACTGATAAATGGTTGATTCTTTATCAACATCGCATCTTATAAATGCGAGAGGCCTCGAAAGCTTAATGGCTATGATCACGAATTCGTGGCCGGAGTATCGCAGGTTTGAGTCCTGGTGCCATTGAAGAGAACCGCTGCGTAAATGCACATTAAATCTGTCGAGGCTCTATATCAGTGATTCCCAAAGTGGTCTATATAGACCCCCAGGGGTCTATGCCGACCTTCAAGGGGTCCACGCCAGCAATAAAATAATTTGAGGGTCCATGAGGTGTAAATGGGGGTCTACGCGATAGCGGCTTTCATCAAACCAGATCATAACTTTAATTTTAAAAGGAAATTTAACTAAGTGGAAACCAGATTTACATATTTAGCATATTTACTAAATTGAATAAAGTTAATTTGAAGTTACAAGGCACAACACAGCATACATTTTATTAAAATAAGGGCCACATTTCAGCCTTTCTTGTCAGAATTAAGCTAAAGGAGTATAATAATGAACGTTGCAAATTTTCCTAGTTTCTCATTTGTCACAGACAATCCACCAGGAAAAAGACGTGTTAACCTACGTTCAACATTTAAATGCCCTTTTTTTTACATTTTGAAACTAGGATTGAGAATGTGTGTTTTGACTATCGAAATACCACAGTAGGCAATGAATTACTATGGTCGCTTTGGAAAAAAAAATGTCAGTTTATAAGAATCAGGTACTAACGCGAAGATCTTAAAGTAAAGTTTAGAAACGAATGTTAATAGTTTGGGCTTTAAAAAGATATAACTGTTATTTATTTCATATTATGGAACATCTTGAGAAAGTCTTTAATTGTTTTTCCAATTGAAAAGGAGTTAGAGTGCGCTTGACAATCTCCAAAACAAAAAAAGAAAGAAGAAAAGACTGGACGCTATTTTAACTAAGGAGATATTTAGGGTTAAAACCTGACAAGATTGATGTCACATGTTGCAAATTTTTTATTGCATCCTCAAATTCATCCCTCCCACTTGTTGCTCAGTTATTTTATCTACTGGTTAAATTTTAATTTAATTAATTAACATGTGTTTTCTTAACTATTAAACACTATACTTCCCTACAGAGTTAAAAATTTAAATCCTCTTTAAAGGAAGTGGATCAAAACCTGCCGTCAAAAATACATTTAAGTTGATGAATTTGCAAAAATTTAATATTAGGTTAGTAGGGGTCTACCCCAAACCAAAAAAACTGTCAAGGGGTCTATGAGGCAAAAAAGTTTGGGAACCTCTGCTCTATACCTCTCGTTGGTGTAGTGTGGTGTGGAAGTTAGAAGAGGAAGGGGATTCCAGCTCAGGCATCGTCCTCGTCACTTGACCGAGGCTCAAAATGATGAAGTCCGTTGCCAAAAAATCCTGCGTGGTGCTTCACAGTGCGGCATAAATGAAAAACAATCTATACAGGAATAATTGTATAGCATATATGTGTATGCTTTACAAAGAGCTTATATTTCTCTATTGACTTATATTTAATGTAATCTTAAGAACGGATTAAATTGTTCATGAACGTCGCAGTTACAAGCAACCCGAGGGCTATCGGGAACGAGCCTCGTCATTTTGAATTTACAGTTAAGGGATGAGACACCTCAGCTTACTCCCCACTTTCCGAATTTTCACTCCAGGAAAACGCGAAGACGATCAGAATCGACAAATTTCATGTGCAACTGGCACCAAGACTAATGATTCGACAGAAAAAACGAAAACCGAGAGTTCATGACCATGACCACTCTCTCGAAAATATATTAATCGTAATTGTCATAAAATTGGCATTTCCAGTCACAAAGCTGAAAATTGTCCAGAATGTTTTTCATTTTTTAAGTTTGAAACCAATTACCAATCGTGGGAGCAGAAGCCGAATGGCTCCGGCACTGAGCTCGTTGCTAGAATTATTGCAGTCGAGTTGTTGGTTCCAGGGCCGGTTCTAGCATTTTTGCCGCCCCGGGCAAAAATAGAAAATGCTGCCTCTCTCTGCTCTAAGCAAAAAATTATAATTTAAAAAGATAAATTGTTCCCATAGATACACACCTATATATATATTATTTTAAGTCCAATACAAAATAATTTGAAATTAAGGGCATAATTACCAGTTATTAATGCAAACGAGTAAAATGTAACAGAAGGAATCGCTCATTTTAGCATGCCAAACTCTAGAAAGAGTCTACTGATGGTGGGGATCACAAACGTTTATTTTACCTACCAGTAACAACACTCAAGACTAAAATAAAACATCTCCTGTGACTCTCTATCTACAAAAAAATTCTTATTGCCCCTGTCCCCTTTTGGATAGCTAATACTGGGCGTCGCATGGGGGAAAGAAATGTCCGTAGTGACCCCACTCTGAGACGGAAAGAAAGTTACTAGTGACAGATGTTCAACTTACCAAATTTCATGTTTGATTATATAATCCCCCATCAAGCTCTTAAGTTTCAACATAAAAGTAAACTGGCATTAAACATGCAGAATATAAAATAAGGAAGTAAAATAAATAAATGAGAGAGAGAGAGAGAGAAATACCAAATTCACACTCAATATTATTTCAGAAAATACTTCAAGCTTTTTGTAAATATATATATATATTTCAAATTCAATCCAAATGCCACCCTTATGAATTTGCCGCTCCGGGCAAGGGTCCGGTTTGTCCGGACCCAGAGCCGCCCCTGTTCGTTCTAGTCCCATCATTCAGATCCATATATCTTCAATTTATATACGTTAAATCTGTCAGAATGCGATCCGTCCCTAGTGAGTGGGTGAGTATTTATTAAGTGAGTAAGTATTTATAAAGTGAGTGAATATTAACGTCGCACTGTTCAGCTACAAGAGGGCTTTTGGCGGCGGACCAAGTCATTTTGAACCATGGTCAAGTGACGTGGATGATACCTGACCAGGCAACCCCCTCTCCTAACTACCACACTACACTAACGGGTGGAAGTTTCAGTTCTCGACAGATTTAACGTGCATCGCTGCCCTACACGGCGGGTCTTTAGTGGTACTGGGCTCGAACTCATGACATGCCTGCCATGATCCGATACCTTAACCACTGGACTACCGCAGCCCTGAGTATTTATTAAAGTCGCACAACAAAGCCACACGAGGGTTATTGGCGACGGACCTCGTAATTTTGAACCTCGGTCAATTGACGAGAGCCTGACCTGAGCTTGCTCCTCCCTCTCCTAGCCACACCAATGGGAGGACATAGAGCCTCGACAGATTTATTGAACAATGGCCTGCCTCCTCTTCACGGTGGATCTTCAGTGGCGGCACTAGCGATCCGTCCCAATAGACTTCGTGTTATTTCAATGCGACTTTAATAAACAGTCAATTACAATCCTGTTTATTCAATCCACTTTAGTGCCCTGAGTTCGAACCCTACTGTCACTAAAACCCGCAGCGTAGAGAGACTGATGCAGGTTGTGGCGTGGTGTGGTAGCTCGTAAAGGAGGATACAGGTGTCGTCTTCGCCAATTGACCATGGTTCAAAATGACGAGGTCCTTGTCCAATAGTACTCGTGTTGCTTTATAGTACGACATTTTAATATAACACTCACTCGGGCTATTTTACTTTAGTTATTGATATTCACCAAAATCTTTCAAATAAATTTAAATAAAAACAAATACATGACATGGAAATATAACTCTCCTTGATGTACCGAATTAAAAATATAGTTTCAAAGAGAGAATATTAGAGTATCCATCCCATTTAAAAAGAACTCTCACATTTTATTTTTTGGGAATCAGATCAAATGTTTTGCCGATCCGCTCTCAGTGTATATTTATTAATTTTTATTATTTTTATTTTATTCAGAAAAGAATATAATCGTCTGCGATTATTTATGACGAGTTAAAAGACTCCTGGTTATGTTTGCTCAAAGCGCAACTTCTTTTCATTTCTTCATGACTAATATTTCGATCAAGATAAGCAAATTGGATGCATTCGGCGAAAAGAGGATTTTTATTTAATAACCCAACATCTCTTGAAAATCCAATTATGATTCTTCCAGAAGATAGCTTTTGAGGTCCAGAGGTAATAACTACCGTCGAAACCTAAACTATTTTGGGAGTGGAATTGGATAATGGATCCATTTTACTGAAAAAGGTTTCGTGTGTGCATGAGTTAACAGAAACATCTTTATAGAAAAATAAAGACCAGGAATATTTTTTTCAGACCATTAATCAAAATTCTCAGACAGAAAAACACTAAGTGCAACGACAGAGTTGAGGTCATTACGAGATTTAGATTGATAAAGAGTCTCAGTGTAAGTGTTTTCAGAGTTAACGCTTCAACAAATTAACTGTACTTATAATCAACGTTCTTTAACTGTGTAATTGAAATTTCTTATCGTTTTAACAGTCGATTTTTTTATAAACTAGATTTATTATAAGTTTTCAGTTTCACAAAGTATTTATTTTAAATTTGAATCCATTATACAGAAGTTTCCGTAGTTTGGATTAATTTACATTGATCTGCGTAACAATACGAGGAGTATTAGCGAAATGCCCACAAAGAAACGGAGCTCACGCGAAAGGATTTAGAGCAGGGGTGTCAAACTCACGGCCCGCAGGCCACATGTGGCCCGGTCAGTATTTCGGCACAATAATATATAATAAAATATCAAAATTTCTCCCGAAATAGGAAAGATTGTAGCAGAAAAGAGATGTCAAGTGTCAGGACGTAAACATTACATTTTCCTTGTTCTTTAATGTATGTTTATTATAATGTATTATTCGAAAAAGCTTACTTTTCTATGAATATTGATTTTTTTTTGTGGTCCACCTAAAGTGAAACCTTGTTTGTTTGGCCCAAGTTAACCTTTGAGTTTGACACCACTGCTTTAGAGCTACAAAACGGTAAGGGAAACAACCACTCCACACCCTATATTGAATAAAAATCTTACCGTTTGCATATTTTACAGAATTACACAAAGATAAATTTACATAACTCACAGGTATTTTCTAAAGTTCAAAAAGCTGGTAATTCAGTCACCAAATATCGACAGCAGGCTACTTTAAAATTATCAAGTCCTTTAACCACTTAACGAACACTTATTTGATATAATACCAGCAAAGAAAAATTTATTTAAGAAAAATCATTTTAGAACCTTGTATGTGTTTTGGTCAAAAATAAAAACAAAATCAGTCAAAAAGTTTTATTTTAATTTTGGATTTTGATCCACATTGCAGATAGGAGCCAAGTGTTGCAATCTTGCACTTACATCGACTTGTATTACTTTTTTTTTAAGTGAGTGAGTGAATATAAACGTACTATGTTCAGCTACACGAGGGCTTTTGGTGATGGAGCTCGTCATTTTGAAACCTGGTCAAGTGACGAGGACGACACCGTGTGGGAAAATGGCGAAGACGCTACCCATTCCGAAGTCAGCAGTGACAATGGAAGTGATGAATCTTTTTCGAAACATGATACTGATGTTTAGAGTAATTATAGATTCTTGTATGTATATTTGAAAGTTTTTTTAATACCGGTAAAAAATAAATAAATTAACTTATTACTTATCATCAATTTTTTTTTTTTTTAAATTTCTTAAGTATCGGTTATTGATGAACCTTTTACACGTTTTTTAATATTTTTTTTTCTCAAAAACGGATAGAGCATTCGGCGGGCGGCTTAGAACTGATGACAACACTTCTTCACAAAAACATTTTGAGAATTTAAGATGCAGCTTAGATTCGAGTTAAAAAAAAGGTAACGTAAAATCCGGCGTATAACGCGCACTTTTAACACAAATAAATAAATAAATTATAGCTTAAAAAACTAGAAAACACCCTTTTATAGTTAATCGAAACAAGTTGTAACTTAATCTTTTATTCGCCAAATCTGGAAATGGGATCTGAAATCAGTCGTTATATGCGGGATGGGAAATAGTTAATCCTGGTGATCCCGATCAGGGAAATGGAACAAAATTATTAAATTATTGTATTGTCATCGGTCTTGGACAAGTGAGCAAAATTTCGAATTAATCTGACCTTTTAAAGGGGGTAAAATTTTAGTTCAAAGATTCCGTTACATACAAATGAAACTTATAAAAGGGTGTTAATTAAAAAAGAGATGAGTATAAGAAAAATTAGACTCCTATATGGATCGGAATACTGTTTATTTGAAAGAAATGACATACCTAACGGAATTAAAGGATTCTGATTCTAAAAATATACTATTTTTCAAAATCCTGGGATAATACCTCGAATATTATAAATGGCTTAAGAATATACCAACATTGTACACGCACACTTCTTGTTCTTTCATAAAATGGGGTACGCGTTATACGGCGAGTATACCTAAAAATTAAAAAATGCAGCTTGAAAGTATGGGCGCGCGTTATACTCCGGTGGGCGCTATACGCCGGATTTTACGGTATATATTCAAGCAAGAATTTGTAGGTGAAAGAGGAACCGTTTCAGGCGCCATCGATTTCAATCGCCAACAGTTTACTACGCTTCCAAGAGACACATACAGAAACAGCCACCCATCTTCCTTTGGAGCAAAAAGAGTGTCCCTTTCCGAACTCTAATTTTAGACTTCCTCGAAACAGACAGACAATATGGATCATAAATAAATAAATAATGAAGAAAATAATTTCGGGAATCGGATGAGTTTTGTATCAGTGAGGGCAATTTAATGAAGAAATATGAGCACTTCTTCAGGATCAACAATAAGTCCTCGAAATAGATCCTCAACAAAAGACCCCAACGACAAAAGAAAAAATAAGACACAGTGGGCCTCTCAATGGATTAAGAGAGGCAGGGGGCGCGACCTCCGAGGAAATGAAAAGGCTCTTTGGGGAGGTGAAGAGGACTGAAGAGCGCTTCCATGGAGAGTGTGCAAGGTCAGCAGCGAGACGGTTGGAGTGACAACTTGTCCCAAAACAAACTCTTGGAGCTCTCGCGTCATGCATAATTGACATCGCGAGTGGAGCTCAAATGTCGATGGGGCTCTCACCTTCGTTAGCATACAGCTGAGGCTTGGACGAGCAAGAAAAAAAAAAACATTTAATGCTGTCCAATTCATATGCAATGGAATTTTGATTTTTATCGAAAGAAAAATGGATGATTTTTTAATTTGCTGATATTGAAGATACCAAACAGTGAAATTCGCATCATCACATGGCTTTTAATTGCATGTGAAAAAAATGAACATATTTTAAATAAGTTCTCACTAAAATCATTAACAGGGTGTAAAAGTTGTATTTTTCCCCCCGTAAAATGGGCAGAGCTTTGTTCGGTGGAGAAAAAGGAAATAAGATATATATATATATATAAAGAGAGAGATTTTTTTATGCAATTATTTTTCCTTCTTCCTTTTGGAAAAAATAACTTAAAAACCATGATAAAGAGTGTGATTCTGAGGTTGATAATAAAGATATTTTTTTATTAATATAGCATAAAGGACAGTTGATGGGATCTAAAGCAGTGCTTCCCAACCTTTTTATCGCCGCGGACTGGTCACAGTTTAATAATTTTACCGCAGCCCGCTGGGGGGGGGGGGTGTTGATTGTTTATATATTTTAGGTTTTTTAATTTAATTTAACTGTATTTAAACATGCCCTCAGAATAAAATACAGTTTCACCAAAAAGTGAATAAAAAGTAATTTAACGTGGAATTTAATGATTTCCATGGAAAGTCGCATACACACTCGAATGGTTATACAAACTCGAGAGAAATACACCACAGTGAATAATATTGTTACGTAAATCCGGGGCTCGAGGATTTTATGCCAATCAGTCGCAAAGAACAAGAAAGTTCTTTAAGAGTGATGAGAATTTATTGTCGAAAATGCAATCCTTGAAATACAGGATTCAGCAGCAGTATTCGCAGAATATATTTCAGAAGGTCTTCACGCCTTCAATAGCACTCAGACACAATTATCGGTGTCTAAAATACACGTATATAAAAGATTTTTCACAAGCAATCGCTCGTTCAACAGCCGAAGTATAATCACTAATCGCTTCAAACAATCAGAACAATACTAACTGATCGCTAGTCGAAACCAGACTGACTCCCCTTCGGCGAGCTATTTCTCTATTTATATCTCCCTCGCGGATAATTCGAGAAAAACACGCTTGCGTTATAGGTCTTGAAATTAGTGGATTTCTTTACTAATTTCTAGAAGAATCCAGAGGGTTCCGAACTCGCCAAAAATAGTCGCCAACATGATCTTCCAAGTCGCCAAAATAGTGGCCAAAAATGATGCCAACTTGGTTCTATCGCCAAGATTTCGCCAAGTTCCCACTGCATCACCATTATAACGTAAGGGACGGCGTTTGCTTGTGAATATTACAATTTTGACGTAAATAAAATCTAATTTAGAGTAAGATAAAGGCATTACNACACATCCAAATACAAATTATTTACACTATTTGACACAAAATTCGTAACAATAGGGAAATAATTTTTGTTCCTCGTGCGGCCCGGTACTATTTGATCCACAGCTGGGGAGGGGGGGCACTGATCTAAAGGATAGAGTGTGTTTCCACGAAAAGCTTTATTAAAGTGAAAAACACTACTTGTCTTTTAATAAATTAATAGCTTAGTGAAAACTCAAATTCATTGGAGATTGAAATTTTATTTCGTTTGTGCGTAGCTGTGATATTGTCTTTCAACTACAAAGGCAATCAACGATTATCGTATCAAAAATGTGGGGAATTTAACTAAGCAATTCAATTAATTCTATCGAGCAATTGTTCCGGAATTATCGGCAGACATATATCTTAATGTTACACTGTCCCGAAATGCGACACCTTTTATTGTGATATGGTAAATAATAAAGTGTGTAAAAAATTCTTTTGTTCCTTTTCCGCGCGGCGGGACTTCAGATATGATGCCATCAAAAAAGGACAATTTCAATCGAATTAAAATTCAAAAGAATATAATATTTTAACACCTTATAATCTATAAAAATTTAATATGCAACATTCGAAAATAAATTATTTGCTCAAGATTGTAACACGAAAATAAAATCGAGTGAAAAGGCATTTTTTTTTCATCAAGCTTTTATGATAATTTAATGACTTGGAAAAATTGTTTATGTTTATCCTATTTCCGCTTCTGGTAAATTATTCACGTTGTTGCACCTGAGAAAAATAAACCATTCGGGGTATTCGACTTTTTTTTTAAATAAATTGTCATGCTAATTACTAACGGATATTTATCGTGAGGGACATTGGTTTCTTACAATTTTGACAGCAATATTCGCTCGGAAAAGTCTTAAAATATTTCTTAGAACTTTCTTAATAAATTTGTAAAAAAACCCAACAAAAAAAATATTTTTTTGTTTGAATGATAGAATATATATAGAGCACGGACGCAGTTCGTATTTTAAGTTTGAATCTATTTATAGAAGCTGTGTGAAGACTTGTTGTGGGGTGAAGGTATTATTAAAATGAAATATATAGACATACATAACATCTTTTACGATAGTAAATATAAAAGAATATAATCTGCTTTCCTTCTGTTAGAAACACCTGCATAGAATCACAGCTGTTACCACTTGACATGGATGACATTGTGTCACTTGTTTATTCTACTTTCCATGCCTAAGAATTTCGATATTTTTGGACGAAGGTCCGCTGCGTTTGCAATAGTTTTTTTTCCCGCTATTTGTTTAAGAATCCAGTTCCTATTTCTGTTAACTTTCATTTTTTTTCCCCTTTTCGTCAGCCCCTATAGTCAAAACAGAGATATGAAGACCAGCTTTGTCTTTCCCGGCATCTGGAACATTAAAAGGCACAGTAACCAGACGAAACAGAAACCGCCTGGCGGTTTTTCCTATTACAGCAGCAAAAAGACAAAACTTTTTTCTAGGAAACTATAAATAGTTCGACGAGGAGGGTGGACGTGAAATTGTTTCCCTTGGAAACGATCTTTTTTTTTTCTTTTCAAAAAGGCGGGAAAAAGATAAACTTCATGATAGCCTTTCCATATACATCAACGCCATTTTTTATTTTTGTTAGCATTCGATATGTAATGGCGGGACCGTTTTCTAATTTTTCTTGCTAAATCCACGTGCATTTTTGTTCGACAAAGTTATTCTTTTCACTCATCCGTGTTGACGGTCTTGATAAGCGATAAAATTCGGCCTTCTTTGAGCAGTTCCGCCCGACTGTTGTTCGAGTTTTTTTCAATGTGCTTACTCTTGACATCTGACGAAGAGGAGCTGTTGAAAATTCTTTTCCGAGTCCAAAATCGAGGGGGACAAAGGAAATAATCCCCGCAGTAGTGAAAATTATTTCTCAGAGGAAGTAACGCTCAATGTTTAACATAACAATTTTAACAAAGAATGTTACCCAAAGGTAAAAACTTTTTCAAGAAGAAAAGTTCTAAGAGATTATATTTACGATATAAAAAGATCACATTAAATTTATCTTTAAATTTATGAAATATTGTTCAAAAATACATCACGTGGATTAGATATACTCAAAATGTATCTTTGTTTTTTTTTTTTTGTACAAATATTTGCAAACACACACACATTCTTAAATTCCAATCATCCTTAATTGTATAGTTAGAATTAGATATTATTTCGGTTGATTTCTTAAAAATTTTAACTTAAGCACACCGATAAGCAGGAAAAGAATTTTCAAAAATCGAAATTTAAAATCTTTCAAAATACCACATTTGATGGCATAAGAGACTGCCGTTTCCGTAATTGTTTTTTCTCTCTCACGAAAGAGAGAATCAAAAGCAATATTCACATGATTTAAAAGTAGATGCGCTGCTTGAATGGTTATTTTAAGTATAAAACACTGAGTGTCCATTTTCAGGAAAACTCTTATTGCAAGTTCCATTTTAATAAACGACTCATTAAACTAAACAAACAATAGGTACTAGTTAGACATAACGAGTTCAACCACACTGCAAGAGGGAAATCTCAAAAGACAAGTTCTTGGCAATGTAATAGTGCCACGATACAGTTTACCTATAGTCAGTGGCGCACACAAGGGG
>BMAV01008008.1:79409-95609 GCA_019973955.1 Trichonephila inaurata madagascariensis
CCAGTTCCACCCCTCCCCCCCCCCCCCCCTTTTTAGAGATTTTTAATTTTTTTTGGGTTTTTTTTTTTTAAAAAAAAAAAAAAATTACTCTTAAGAGTATTATTTCTAGAGATTTCTCGATTATTATAACATTAGTTAGACAGATATATTTATCTTTTTTAAATATTTGTGGATTCAATAATTTGAATTATATTTGCTTCTATGTCAACAAGAATAATTTCACTTTAAAAACAAAATTTTTTTAAAAAAATTACAATATGTATTATGTATGTAGCAGGTGGTAAAAATATAGGTCCACATTTTAGTCAAAGAGGAAAAACGTCACGAAAGTGCCGAAAGGATATTAAAATATGAAGAATAATCATCATTTCTGTGTTCCACAGTAGGAAAAAATTATAATCATTTTGTATATATTTATCACACTCTATGTTGCAAGTTTTGAATTGATTGTGACCAGAAAACGTTAAACATGTTACTGGATTTTTTAGACTCACACCTTCTCATTAGCCTTGAGCAATTCTGAAATTTATAAAACATTTTACAGCTTCACAGCTTCATTTTTTTACTGACCAAAAATTGCAAAACGATTCTGTGAACAATAGAACTTTTTAGTTATATTCACCAATTATTGGGATTCGTTCATTAATTGGATCAGAAATACAAGTTCGTATAAGAATCTACAAATCTTAGGTTTAAAAATATAGGCGTAAAGAACAATTTGATTGAGTAAATCGTTCATCATTATTTTTTACTTCACATATGTTAAAAAAAAATCCCCCCACCCCAAGCCTTTTTTGTAAAATTGATTCTGCCTGTAATATTTTACGAACAAATTCGTTAATCACTTTTATACAAGAATTATTCTTTTCCTATAGTAGATTTGCAACAAATTATTTATTAAATCAAAAGTTTATTTATATAATTCTCTCTGATTTTTATTATAAACTAAGTAATTCTCTTTAAAAAAATCCGAGAAATCTTATTACATTTTTTTACCACGCTGAACACCAACTTTTTTTCTTTTAAATAATTTTTTAACAATGAATTTTTTACAGGTTACCGCATTTTGCTGGAAGGAAAAAAAACAAATCTATTCCTCATATAGAGATGATTCAATACAAATTTAATTTTATATTGTAAAGACTGGAAGCTCGTCACACAAAAGTGAGGAATGATAATTCAATTCAGCAATCAAGAAATATTAAGCAAACGTGACAATTTGTTTGTAAAGATTTTTTTTTTTTATTTGAAGAAATTGTGAGTCTATTTTCATTACGTTGAGATAATGCACATACTCTTTTAACATACGATGCAGATGAGTTTCACAATGATAAATAGATTAGGCTCATTAATTAAAATATCGTTCAAATATCTACTGAATATTTGATTAGTGTTACAACATAAGTTACACTTAAAATAATAAAACCGGTTAGTATTAATAATAACCGGTTTTTGTTATTAGTAGCCACATCGTTTGGTAAATGTGATAAATAATGCGCATTAATCACATTATAACCGGTTATTATAAATAATTATCAATTAAGTTTGTTCAATGCGATTCATTAGGTATAATTTATTCAAGTTGCACTCTAATTTTTTTTGTACCCATATACTGTGAAAAAGAATCTGTCGCTGCGGACATTAATATAGACCAAAACAAACACACTAATATGTATAACATAATACAGTGGTGCACACAAGGGGGGTGTCCTAGGGGTCCCCCCCTAAGCCCTTGATTTTTTTCCCGATTGATTATAATTTTAAGTATATAATACGTAAAATTTGATTAAATATTTGTTTTTAATGATTAATTTTATTAATTAATACTAAATATTTATTTTATAATTAGTTTTTTACTGTTTTTTGTTTCCAAAAATCGACAAAATCAAAAGGAGAATGATACAAGAATGGTAGACTTTCGACCCTGAACCCCCTAGGAAAACTTCTGTGTGCGCTACTGACATGGTAACATACACACTACATTATATACATAAGACCCGCTTAACGCTGTTTCGTTTAGCGCTGTTTCGGTTTAACACTCTTTTATTTCAATTGTGGGATTCCCCAAAATTACACAGCGGTAGGCTTCCCGATATCCGAAGCAGTTTATCTGTGTTTCTTCTTTCCAGCGGTGTTATGCGAACGTATTTTTATCGTTTCAAACATTTGTTAACGTTATTGTCAGTATAAATTTATATAATATAACGATTGCTATAGTGACAAATATTATGATTTTTAGTTTTTATCATGGGTGATAAAGCAACAAGAAAAAAAAAAAAAAAGCAGGAAAAAATTTTGCCAGGAGTCTAAAGGAAAGACGGGGCGTTATGGATGCCTTAGCAACAACTTCTTACAGAGCGCAAAAGGAAAACGCAATTTACATTAGATGCCTTCTTGATAAAAAAAAGGCAGAAAATTGGAAATACAGAAGATAATGTATGATCTGAAATGTTAACATGCTGACTTAGAATTTTATTTATTTTTATATGTATATTCATTTATTATATTTCTATATTTGTAGGAAATATACAATTTTGTTTTATTGTTATAAAACACATAATTAATAAATTTAATGGTAAAATACATGGCCAATTTTCTACCCATCTTCCCCTAACTCCATTATTTACATAATGAGGTAACCTCGTTTAACGGTGTTTCAGATTACGCTCTACTTTGATGGAACGTATACCCCACGTTATATAAGCGGGGTCTTACTGTAATATATTAATAATGCATTAAAATATATTTTATCATATTACAACAAATTCTCATAAATTATTTACTTTCCCCAGCTCAGTCGCAGGCTTAGTATTAATAATAACCGAATTTTCACATTAACGTAATACATATAAAACATCGAGGAAATTTTATGCGAAGTCGAAAAAACGCGTGACTACAAAATTTCTCGAACAATTATTTTGAATATACATCAGGAACTGGACACTAAAATAAAAGGAACGTTATTAGTGAAGGATATGGGGTTTTCCTACCACATTTAAATCAAAAGGATAATACTTACTTCAACGGGTGGATGATTCAGAGGTGTAGCTACCGCCGTATCAATGATTCAGGACCTCCAAGTTTTAAAGGGCCCGAACATGTATAACATTTTAACACTTTCAAATACATGTTATTGATGCATCATTTTTATTTATTTTCTATAAAAGGGTCCCCAAGGAATTTTGCTACAGAGCCCTCAAGACTAGCTACGCTACGCCAATGGGATGATTTTAAGATGAAATTCCATAAAGTTGGACATCGTAGTCATTGCAAAATATTGGTTTATTTTTCGAATATTTCAGTTTTGAACCACAGAGTCAGATGACGAGGTTAACATTTGAGATAGCACTCCACTTTCCCCATCCAAGCCATTCAGTGATGTAACGTACACCCCCGCAACCCCAGCATTGCGGGAGGACCAGGTGTTCTAGGGGGCCTAAAGCCAGAATGATATCATCTACGTATTTGAGATTCGGGCCCAAAACCTGATTTTGCAGAGGGAGGGGGGCCTAGAATTCTTCGTTAAGCCACTGACGCCATGCCAACGTAAGGACTTTGATCAGAAATGGTAAAACAATTATACAAAGCCAACAAAGGTTACAACAAACAGTATCAGAACACAAAAGGAGGGGAGTAAGAGAATCTGGGGCAAGGACAGGAAATGTTCTTCAGTGGGCCATCCATCTTCAGATTCTTTCTCCCTTCATCGGTGTTGATTCACGAATGACTTTTACACGACGAGCGACACTTTCAAACAAATAAGCTCAGGATGCCGGGGCAAAATGAGCCGGGAAAAGAAGAAACGAGGAAAATTGACTGCACTCAACTGCATTATTTACGGAGCAAGGGAAGCGACCAGAATTGTTTTTGACGCCTATTTAAATACCTCATCTCATTTATTTTAAGTGCAGTTAAACGGTTGGCGCTCGATGAAGACGACTGCAGAATGATTCCGGAAAAGGCGACTGTTCTTAAGGTTCCCATCCCCTCTCTCTCCTTTTTTCCCCTCAAAATTCTTATTTAATTCTTATGTACTTAAAATCATTTGCTTGTTATTCCTCTATGTTAGAAATTCCCTTTTTAATAACTTCTATTTATTCCCTGCATAATAGTTATTCATATTCCTTCTAATAAATCGTATTTAATTCGTTATAAGAAACTCTTATTTATTATTAAATGGTGTTCATCTCTTTGAATTTGCATTAAATACCTTTATATTTGGATTCACTTGCATTTATTCTTAGAATTCATATCGTTCTTGCCAATGTGAAAATACTAGAATATGTTCTAAGAATTCGTATTTAATTATTAAGTATTGATTCAAATATTTCTTCTGTTTATCAATTAATTAAGACTTCTTCTTAAGACTTCTTGAGGCCATGGGCACCTACGCAAAAAGTAGACCCTGCACGCCTACGCATAAGTACACCATGTGCCCCTACGAAAGTAGACCCTGTAGTCCTACCAGGGGCGTAGTTACAGCCGTATCAATCATACGGGGTCCCCAAGCACCAGGAGCCCCAAAATGTGTAACTACAGTTCCACTAACAGGGCTCCCCTATCTGAAAAACGGCCCTGAAGTAATTTCGACACAGGGCCCCTTCAGAGCTAGCTACGCCAGTGGGCCCTGCGCAAAAGTAGGTCCTAGGCCCTTATACAAATATAGGCCTCATCCATGACCCATACAAGTAGACAGTGCTTATAATTCGTTGTGAAATACTTGTACAAACCCGAAACAAAAATAAATGTGTATGACTTACAATCGCACAAACCGGCAAGGCAGATTGCCGCCGTTAGACTGAATGGGTAATGATGGTGTATGGTGGTACGCCTAGGCCTATAAATGGACAACGGTCTTCACATGTTGTCAGAAATGACCAATTCTTCGGAGAATACAGCCAGTAATAACATTTGACCGTTGAAATTAGTATTCGAATCATGATCCTATTAAGGCTGAGTCAAGAACGAGACGAAGCCCCTTTTGTGTCCGAGGACCTGGGCCCAGTAGGCCCATGCCCCTGGCTGTTCATTAGAATGCTCGAAAACCCATGAACACATTCTGAGTAAATAAAGCAACACAGCTTTCCCTACTTCATACTTAAGAAGCTTAATTTCTTTGCATACGCAGAAATATTAACCTAGGAACCAAATCAGTGGCCAAAACGTTCTACTGAAGCAGGGACCTAAGACCTTTGCAAGAAAGACAATAAAAAAAAGGAAGATGACGCATTGCAGACGGCCCACTGGTTTGCTAAAATACCTTTAAGTGCCAGTGATAAAAACCTTCCTTGAGGTACTTCAGATCTTGTTTATGGTCGCAGTAAAAGAGAAGAGAAAAAAAGAAAAAAAGAGAGAAGTACCGTAACTATTCGATTTGCTGTCTAGGAAGAGCGTTGTAAACGGCCATAAAAATTCCAACAACGACTTCCTCAACAATGATTTAGAATTGTTACACAGTTTGAACTTTTCTTTCAACGTCAATATTTTTTGATATGTATTACTTCTATGTTCCTCCTTTATCTTCTTAAATCCCACGCATATAATTCTAGGGACGAATTTTTCCTCCATCTCTGAGTCATGATTTTAAAAAGAAAAGAAGGTTCCGGTTCTGAGCTGAAGTCGAAAGACAACTTTCATTTTGACGCTCTCTATTGTTAATTAGAAAAGACTTGGAATTAATTTATGTTTGAGGCCATCTTCGCTATTCGAATTTGGATTTTTTCTTCAGCAAGACCAGTCTCTCAACATGAATTATTAATGTATTTTTCCGTAGAGTATTTGTAGGAATTGCCCCTTTTTGCACGGCATTAAATGCAGAAGCGTTGTTCAATATTTCTGTCAAAAAGTAAAATCCAAAGGCATTCAGCGACACTTGCTGTCTACTAGCGACTGATATTTTCTGCACACATGAAAAAAAATTCATGCATGCGCGTTGCAGTTGTTTGCGCATAAGCCCCAAACACAACTCCTTTTCTTGCTTTGTTCACGTACGAAAAATTAAAATCGAATTTTTCTCATCCCTTATATAGTATACACGACACGTAGAATACATTTTATGTAATAAAAAAATGAAAAGACTTAAACAGTAATAATTTGTAATAAACTATGACACTCTAATGAGCGAGTGAATATTAACGTCGCACTGTTCAGCTACACGAGGGCTTTTGGCGACGGACCTCGTTGTTTTGAGGAATGGTCAAGTGACGAGGACTACACCTGATCTGGCACCCCCTCTCCTAACTACCACACCACACCAAATGACACTCTAATGAAGGCAAGATATTATTTTAATACGGAAACATTTTTCTTTTGGAAAAGTGCTACGAAATTATGTTTATTTTACAGAAAAAGACGAACCCAATGGATGGAAGCCAGGGTCTGAAGGCATGAGACAACTGGGCCCGGGCCCCGGCCGCAATGGGGGCCTCGTCTCGTTCTCGACTCTGCCTTAATAAGATCGCGATTCGAATAATTTCAACGATTAGATGTTTTTTCCGGTTGTATTCTCGGAAAAACTGGGAATTTCGGATGATATGTCAATTGGCTACATGTCATGACCGTCGTCCACGTACAGGTCTAGGCCAACCACCATCATTACTCATTCAGTCAAAAGACGGCAGTCGGTCCTGCTGGTTTGTGCGATTGTAAGTCATGCACATTTATTTGTTACGGGTTATTGTTTATACAAGTTTTTGACTACGTATCCTATGAACTGTCTACTTTTAAGGGTCATAATTATGGCCTATATTTGTGAAGGAGCCTAGGGCCTACTTTTGCGTAGGGGTCCAGGGGCCTCAAGGCGTCCCTGATGGAAGGCGAGCCAAATTCCATGGTACAAAAGTTCTCTTGATTTTGCTTCGGCCACAATAGATTTTAGTGCCCTCTAACGAGAAACATAAATTAAACCTCAAAATTTTTATGTGCATCTCTAGGATAGATTCATTATTTTTCATATCGGTGTACTCAATTTTTTGTTCATTTTATTTAAATCTTAAAAATCCAATAGAAACTAGAATTTGTAATGTGTGAGCATTACTGTCGTTTTATCATTAATTTTACTTACGAATGTAAGGATAGAGAAAGATAAAAAAGCATACGATTTCTCACAGTACAAAAATAAAATTACAGAAAGACGGCCCGAAAAAGATTTAACAATCCAATTAAAAATATCTTAAACACGAAACTATCAAATTTATAAATAATTTTAAGAAATTTGAAAAAATTATTTAAAAAAAAAAGTTGGCTTTTTTAAAAGTTCAAACATTGTATTTATGTGTAATTTTTTTTATTATATTACAATTTTCTGATAATTAACTTCAAAAAGTCACAGAAAATACAACAGAACAGAGATAAAAGAGGCAAATTTTAAAAAAGTTTCCTTAAAGAATGATGATTTTTTTTAAAAATAAAATTTAAAAAAAAGGATACATCCTTACATTAAAATAAAATGCAATAAACCCCAACAAATGGATAATCAGAATTTGGAAACACAAAAAAGAAAGTTTCTTTCTCGGAACCAATTTAAGTAAGTTGTAATTTTCTTGTCAAACCGTTCTATATCCAATTATGTTCCAAATTTCAAATGAATGAACTCGATAATCATATAAATTCTTTGAATGAAATTGCGTGAAGTGGTGGGGAGATGTTTTATTCAAAAGGGTTTTGTCAAGGTATATAAAAAATATATTCATTGAAAATCAAACTGTAAATCATTTATATATGTTGGTAGAAATAATTAATAGCAATGAATTGCAATCCATAATAAAAAGGTGCATTATTTCTAAATGATATTACATTCACAGATGAGGCGTACAATGATACTTGTTTTGCTAATCTAGAAATAAGTAAGTTTTTTTTTTAAAAATATTTTTGTTGGGGGATATTGATATATATATTTAAATATATTTACAATACTGTTGAGATGACTACAAAACATTCACTCAATCGGATAACACTACCCAAAACTCGCCTTTTTCTTTAGAAATTTGTTGTAACCAGTGCCGGTTTATCCATTGGAGGCTAAGGCATGGGGCCCGGATAAGCTGGACCTAACCACACCGATTTTCTGGTTAAAAATTTCGATCCGTCAGTACCAAGAAGGCCTGTAGATCTTCTGCGCCCAGGGCCCGAAATGAGCTTAAATCAGCACTGGTTATAACGTTGATTCATTTTTGAATAAGACATTTTTTAATCGCTCATTTTTAATCTTTATATAAAAAGGAGTAGATATTTCCATTATATAGAACTCGTAAAATAATAAAAATTTAAAATTTTTTTATTTTAAATCAAATTTAACAAAATATAAAGTTTTAATTTGCGTGTCCCGAGACTGCATATTAAAACTTCTATGTTTCAATAATGAATCACACGAAGGTCAGTCATTCAGAAAAAAATATTTGAAACGACCCTATTTTAACTCAAACATTGGGTATCCTATATAACAAAGCTTTACAATACTAAATAATACAATTTAATAATTTGAAAGCAATTAATTTTTACTATGACTTATTCTAAATATGTATTGGATTGATGCCTTAAATAGATTGTATGACTTATATTCAACTGTTTCAGAGAAGTTATAATACATTATGCGAGGTTAATTACTTTGCACTATGGAGTTACAAGGGTCACAGACGACGCACCTTGTAATTTTTAACCACTTTCCTGTGACTAGAATGGCAATAGAAGAGGTAATTCACTCTCCAAAGCTTCCACACCACGCCAATGTGAGGATATCGAGCCACGATGGAGTCACCGTGTATCAGCTCCTCTACACAAGTGCTCCCCAACCTTTTTATCGCTGTGGACCGGTCAACGTTCGATAATTTTACCGCGGCCCGCTGTGGGTAGGGCACGTTGATTGTTTATATTTTAGATTGTTTTGATTTTAAAATCTTAATTTAGTTACATTTAAATTTACCTTCAGAACAAAATATAGTTACACCAAAAATGAATAAAGGTGATTTAACGTGGAATATAAAATGATTTTCGTGGAAAGTTGCGCAAATTCGAGAGAAATGCACCATTTTAAATAAAATGGTAAAAGTTTAATGTTCTTTAGGCGGCCCGGTACCATTGGATCCGCGGACCGTGGGTTTTGCGGATCACTACTCTACACGACGGGTCCTCAGTAGTACCAGGACTCGAGCCCAAAATTCGCCCATCACGAGTTCGTGACCATGGCCCCCGTTGCCACAACAAATCACGAAGAACATTCATGGATGATCATTCTAGAGCTCATCTGACTCAAGAGCAGTGGTTTGCTCTGCTTAGTGGCGTAACGGAGAATATTAGGGTCCCCCCTGCAAAGTAAGGTTTTGGTTAAATACGTACTTGTCGTCAGCCAAACTTTGAGTTCCCTAGAATTTTGCCCCCCCCCCCTCTCCCGTGATGCGGGGGTGTAAGTTACGCCACTGACTCTATTGCATGCACTTTTAATTCCAATTTGAATTCTGCTTCATGCTGCAATGTCACGATCATAGAAATCACAGAAAGGCAATGGTAATTTTAAATATGGAACAGATCCAAGCAGTGGCGTAAATGAGAATATTAGGCACCCCCTTGCAAAGTCAGGTTTTGTGTCCCAAGTCGGATTTTACAAAGGATTGCAACTTAGCATCAGAAACCTGAGCCCCCTTCGCAATGCGGGTGTGTAGGATACGCCACTGGATCCAAGCAGTCCATCTCTCACAACACATCATGGGAGAAAAAACGTTCAAAACTAATAAAATTTCACGAAACTTCGTTCAAGCTATACAATGTTTTTTAAGAAATCGGGATTATAAAATTAAACCGTTTAATAAATTACAGAATAAATTAAATATTGTACGAAAATGTTAAAAGGGAAGTTACCGGAATCTGCAGACTGATTAATTTAATTTAACGGATAATCCAATCAGCGCCCGCAACAGGAAAGTCTATTTTCTTACAATACTGAAGCGCTCATGCAGTTTTGCTTTGTTCAAATCAGTGATTCTCAACCTTTTTTCGTTGCGGTACACTTTTAACAATTTCAGAATTTGGCGGCACACTTACAATAAAATAAGTTTAAAAGAATACACTATGCAAAACAGTTTATGATAATAATATTCAGTGTCAAATAAAATAAGTACGACAAAGACAACAAAATGTTTATAGAGTAATTAATTACAAATTAATTGTAAGAATACATTTAATATACGAAATGTGAGCTTGATGATTTTTGATAATTTAATTTATATTGGGTGGTAAAAATTTTTATTGCCACTCTTTATTTTGTCATCTACAGTAGAACGTCATTTATCCGAACGTTTATTATCCGGAGCGTCAAATATCCGGACCAGGTTTTTTTTGTCAACAACAACGAAAGTAGCAAGGGTCCATCAAATGCTGACGCGATTTCTGCGTTAGAGACAGCTATGGAGTGGTACATAAATCAGAGCGCTGTCCTACTCAAATATTGCTGCTTAAGAGAATCTGAGACCCTGCAGCGAAAAAACGGTGTACAACGGTACAGCGAAAAATAAGTGATTATTTCCCTCAATAAAGGTAAAATTGCGACATTTTGCACCTATTTTATTTTTTTTCAAGCACGTTTCCCGCCTGTGATGGTTTTAAATATTCGTATAGTGTCCGGTTTCATATACTGCATGGATCGCATTCGGTTTTCGGTTATCCGAACAATCGGGTATCGGAACGGTGTCCGGTCCCAATTGATTCGGATAAACGACGTTCATCTGTATAATTAAATATTTCGATCTTTTTTCTTTTTTTTTTCATTTTTATATTTTTTAATGCAGAAAATCGGAATTAACATAAATAAGATGTAGAGAACTGTAACAATATATTTAAAACTTTTGGCTATTATGGGATAATCGCCTCTAATTTTAATCCATACTGAATTAATTGGCTCTTTCGAATGTTTTGAAATTAAATACCGATTACTACAGAGAGAAATTAGTTCTTCCTCTTCATTCAAAGTTAATTCATATGCAGATGTATCCGTTATTACAAATGCATTACGAACCCAATCATTTTTTATATCTAAATTTGGGGAAGTAATGAAAACTGTCTCATCTAGTGATGTCAAACGGTCAACAACAATCTTACGAATTGTTTATTTCTGTAAAACGGCCGAAGGATTCGATTCCGGATTATTTTTTTGTACAAATTAATAACTTAAAAAAAAATTGGCGGCACACTTTAAGAATTTGGCAGCTCACAAAAGTGCCGTGGCACAGTAGTTGGGGATCACTGGTTTAAATAAATAAAAAAACCACTCAGTTTTCAAAAATGTCAGAGAGCTGCAAGCCATAAAAAATGAGTACTTACAGCACCGTGGTCTCGGGCGGAACGTCCGGTACCTGGTCCAACTGCAGAAACATACACCTGACAGTGGATCTGAAACACAAACATCTGGCCGGACACTGTCCACTGGAAGGATCAGCCAGTAGCAACAGGGCCTCCAAGAGAAGGACCCAGCTGAGATGGAGACTCGGGGAGCGCATCTTTCACGGATCGTCGTGTGCCGAGAGAACGCGTCCCGCAGCTCGTTATCCGAGGAACGAATGATTCAAAACTCGTAATCACTCTCGAAATAGAAAAGAGAAAGAAAAAAAAAGAGGACTCCCGTCGCCAAATGGCCGCCAATGGAGCGTGGGTTCAGCGTGATAAATAAGGCGATTCGCGGTTGTCGTAAGGAGATCGAATGAAGAGACGATTGAAATGTTGAAAATCCAATTTTCTTTTTTTACTTCGGTTCCTACAATACACTCGCAATGAGATACTTTTTTCACCGTAGAGCCAAATAAAGAGAAACTTGATTTTGGAATTGATATAGGGAAAAGTACTACTATGAAATTTTGAATTTTTTTAAAAAAAATTGTAATTGTTTTGAATGAAACTAATTCATATCGAGATTGTCACTAACGTGACTGTGTGCAAATAGTTAATTAGTTGATTCAATGGACTGTTCACATTCGCGTTACACAAACTCTGTTACTGATGCACAGACATATGTAATGAAGTTGAACTATACATAAAATATTTATCTCTGGCGTAGCAAGCTCTGAGGGGACCTTGTATCAAAATTCCTTCGGGGCCTTTTTTTAGATATGGGAGCCCTGTTAGTGGGTCTATAGTTAATGGGTCATCTTGGGGCCCCCGTATCATTGATACAGCTGATACGCGGCAGCTACGCCCCTAATAATAATAATAACCGACTGTGTGCCGTAGTTGCTGGCCTTGTCCGCCCAAGTTTGCGGGTTCGAACCGGGACAAGTCGATGGATTTTCATGATGCAGAAAATCGACAGCGTCCATGTCGTATAATTATGCGGCACATTAAAGATCCCTAGAGTGTCTGTTTGGCTTGGGTGCTGTAGGAAACATAAATCCGAGAACCATTTCTCACTGTCAGAGCTCAGGTGCTTTCCTCTGGGGGTAGAAACTGGGTGTCCAGATTACATTGCGGTAATTGGTAATCCACCTATAGGGTGCCGCACTAAAAAGTGATACCAGCTCCCGGGATCTGCAATGGAAAATACCAATCTGCAGTTCCAGTGAAAAAAATGTTTATAATCTGCAAATATTTGGGTATAAAGAAATACCTTTCTTATTTTAAAAATGGATTTAGAATAAAAAGAGGTATAAAAGAGAAACTCACGAATATTTTATAAAAATTTTATTCATATGTATATGTGTGTGTGTGTGGAGGAGAATAATTCTCATAATGGACCTTTAAAACAATAACAGCATAATACAAATACGTGAAGTGTGTTCGGTAATTCACAGTTCATTTGTAAGAGCAATCCAATTGCATTCGTTATCAGTATACAAAATATGATATTTTCAAATATAGAATCAATGCAGTCTCTCTCTCTCTCTCTCTAGTCTTATAAACTTAATAATATAGACAGGCATTTTACATCTCCGAGGAAATAATAAATATCGCCTTTGTTGTTATATGTCCTTAAAACCATAACCAAACATCCCTACAGTGTCAACTTGAATCCGTTTCAACTAATATTTCTTTAAATCAGCTGATGTAGTTGTGATGTTCAGTCAACTCACACACATTTCACATGACGCTTGCTCAGTTTCCCACCTCATATAGTGTTTGAGATTTGCGATATATGTAATTCCAAGGCAGTTCCGAACTGTTTTCTTTTTATGACTACGTATTCATCAATTCTGTACTTTTCATGTAATCTTCTACTTTTATTGTAGTGATCGTGGTAGCCTAGTGGTCATGATCACGAACTCGTGGCCGATACATTACTTCGAGCCATAATGCTACTGAATGAATGAATAAATGAACATTAACGTCGCAATGTTTAGCTGCACGAGGGCTTTTGGCGACGGACCACGTCATTTTGAACCATGGTCAAGTGACGTGGACGACACCTGAGCTGGCACCACCTTCTTTTAACTACCACACCACGCCAACGGGAGGACGTTCGAGTTCTCGATAGATTTAACGTGCATCGCTGCCCTACACGGCAGGTCTTTAGTGGTACTGGGCTCGAACTCGTGACAAGGCCAGCCCCGATCCAATACCTTGATTACTAGGCTACCGCGGCCTCATAATGTTACTGAAAACCAGGTGAGTAGAGGGCCTGGTGCACGTTTTATCTGTCGTGACTGAAAGTACTCCCGTTGCCGGACGCCCCCTCTCAAACTGTCACTTATGTGGAAGATTGGAGAAGGGGTGCCAGCTCAGGAGTCATCCTCGCTACTAGACCGAGGTTCAAAATTGCAAGAGCCACTGGCGTAGCTAGCCCTGAGGGGCCCCGTATCAAAATTTCTTGCACACCCTTTTTAGGGCCCCTGAATATATAAACAGTTCTTTTTCTCATATATGTTGGGGCCTTGAAGCTTAGGGGCCTGTATCATTTATACGGTGGTAGCTACTCCCACTCCTGGCAAGATCACTAGGGAGAGAGAAAAATTAACGTCGCACTGTAAAGCTGCATGAGGGCTATTGGTGACGGATCTCGTCATTTTGAAATCTAGTCAAGTGACGAGGCAGATACCAGAGCTCTAGAACCCCTCTACCTTAACTTCCAAGCCACACCAACGAGAGGATGTTTAAGCCTCGACATATTTAAAGTGCATCGGCCCCGTTACGAAGCTCGAACACATGAACTAGCCACGAATCTGTGACTTTGACCACTGGGTGCAATATCCGTCATAAATAGCCCTAGTGTACCTCATAGTGCAAACTAAATCAAATCAATACGAGATCCATCGTCAATAGCCCTCGCGTAGCCTCGAAATGTGACGTTATATATATATAATAATGTCAAAAAAATCAATAATAATAAGTCACAAAACCTTTTCAAACGGTTTTTTTATACGCATATTTAAAAGAATCAAATGACATCTCTACAACCGAATCTACTTAGGAGTACTGTACAGTATATTCTCTTGTTGAACGCGTTAGATTCTCGTTAGATGTAAAGTTTTAAATTATTTTATTTCCGATCAATCTCAGATTGAGCCTCCATAAGCGGAAGGGGGGGGGGGATGTCATGATTTATTTAAACAAGACGCTTTTAAAACAACAGTTTATTACTACGTTTAATATTTGTTGTTGTTGTTACTTATGCCGCCTGATCGACAGTGACATCAGATCAAAACCCACGGAAATTCATCGCGGCTAAGGGCTACATTTTTATGCCTGTCGTTAGCCTTAGCTTTGAGCACCAAGCAGGTGACAGTACGATTTTGCTCGTCTCCACCCCAATTTTGAGGGTGAACACCCTGGGGTGGAAAGAGGCCTGCCACCTCTCTTCCCCTTCCACCAATCTCACGAGAGGATTGCGGTTCGATGGTTTTTAGAGTAGCCCCCTGCCTCTAAGGTACTATACATTTACAAACATTCATGCCTTCTCCGGGATTCGAACCCAGGCCCTACGGCACCGCCACTAACCACTATATTAGATGGGTGACGACGTTTAATATTTAAATACTTGAATATTCTGCAAAAAAAGCCATTCATCGCTACCACAAACTATTTCCAATATTCAAAGTATAGTGTTTACAAATAGCGAGTCAATGTACAATCTATAGACCTATATGTAGACAGGTATTTTAAGTCCCTTTAAAATTTACCAACAGTTTTTACCAAGCAATTTTATGAATCTTAAAATTTATAATAATACTAAATGTTTATAAAAAAAAAAATGAAACTCGCTTCTTGTGAAGGGTTTTTATAAAACTTTTGTTCGCCATACCTGTGCTCTCTTCAGGTTTTACTTGGTCTGAATACAACGTCGCTCTGAAACTATACAAAGGACGTTAGAGATGCAACTGGTCATTTTAAACTACATCAATACATCTGAGTTCACTTAAATAAAATATGGACCAACATCAACAAGTACGAAAATTGTGACCTTCACTACTGGAGCACAGTGACATCTTTTCCTTGAAGAACCTCTTCAATTAAGGTATTCGTTTGAAAAGATGATTATTTTTTTAAGATTTTTGAATCTAGTACGAAAGAAAGAAAAAGAATGTTTTAAGAATTTGTTCTAAAAAATTATAACATGAATTTTTTAAAAAATCAAGGGGAAAAGGAATTTTAACGAAGCATTTCATTCCTTATATACAGGAAAACATGAGTAGTTATTCTATTACATCTAGTTTTTTAAGGAAATATTTCTTACATCATTTATGATGAAGCAGATATATAACATCGCTTATAAATTTCTTTAGTCAAGAATTGTTATAAATGTATCAGTGATGTATAATCCTTCAATATTATTACTATAAGGTCTCAATAGCTTTTATTTTCCAAATTTCATTTGGTTCCGATCATTATATCCGATATTTGGGGGAAATTGTTAGGAGGCTATATACACTCCTGGATAAAAAAATTAGCGCAACAAGAAGGAGTCATCAAAATGAAACGAAATTTTACATACGTAATGACTACTTTGATATAAGTAAATGATTAGAAAATCAAAGAAAAAGGATCATTTATTTAAGAGAAAAATGCAAAAAAACGGAGGATTTAATACCCTGTTGAACACCCTCTATATACCGCGAATGCATGATGCGATACTATCGAGCATTGAGGCATACAAGTTCTGTATGATGTCTTGAGACATTTCGTTCCATATTTACTGTAACCTATAACATATATAATCTTAGAGCATATATCTTGAGACATTGCCTCTAGTTCGTTCAAACTCGTGGGATGCCCAACTCGCTGTCCCAA
>BMAV01008008.1:103946-128309 GCA_019973955.1 Trichonephila inaurata madagascariensis
TATATATATATATATATATATATATATATAAGGTTCAACCGAATAGTAATCGGTTAACACAGGAGTCGGAAACCTTTTAGCTTGTGACGGGTCTTTTCGCGATCTTCACTAACTAATCCTCTTAGGGAATCTTTGGGCTAGCATTTGCGTTTATTTCACAACCATCCCTCTCAAGAAGAAACCTTGAGAGACAAATTAGTTAGAGTATATAAAGTTAGAGTTGGATAATCGTAGGTCAGAAGGAGCGGAGCATCTGTATGCAGCGTTACTAAGGTGAGAATTAGAATTTACGCATCTTGACTAAAGGATGGATTTTGGCTACTAGACTGAATTAGTGGATCAAGAATTAATAGGTTAGGATTGATTAAAGCTAAACTAATCTGATTACGTGCGCTTATTCACTTCAGGCGGTTGCTTTCTTTATATCACTCCTAAGGCTTCCTTTTGTAGATTACTTTGTTGTGGAATATTATAATTGAATAATAATAAATTAGATTTTTTTTTATCATGGAGAGTCTTGGCCATACATCGTTCCCTCCCACAGTTTTAGTTAGACAAGATAATGAGGAAGCGACTTCTCAGGGGGAAGTCCATTACAAGCTGTGGTGTGCCAAGACAATCTACCAATATGATTCCTAGTGCAGCACAGTAGGAAATATTTGAAACAATTCGATTCGCACGGCAATGCATGCGAAATTAGGGGATAGAGGTCAGGAATACAGATTTAGAGTTTTATTATATTTCGATTTTGCCTCTTTTAATGATATTTATTAACATAAAAAATATAACTATTCCTTCAGCATAAATAAAAAATTAAAATTGTACATATATTTTGTATTATGTACCTTTCAAACTAAATTATTAAGTAAGAAATAAGCAACACACAAAATATAAGTATTTCTTCAATATACACTGATGAAATAAATTAAGAGAATTCGCATATTTTGTCGAATTGAACGAAAAGAACTGAGCTGATAGATACAACCGCTTCTAGATAAAAATGCAAATCTTGTACGGCAAATACTTAAGCTTACACGTGTGTGTAGGCTGAGCCAGCAGAAAAACAGGCTTTATAAGCGCCTGTAAGTTAAGACGTTTTTCGTTCGCCAGCACACTTCAGCAAATTTTTTGGTGTTATTTTAAAGTAATCGGTTCAATTCAAATTGTAACAGTAAAAATGAGTAACCACCAACGTTTAGATGATGGAATGAGGTGGCTAATTGTGGGGAGGCTAAAAGCAGGCCACAATGTCAAGTTCAGATTTGTAGAGAGTTCAATTTAACGCCCAGCGTCGTGTGCAACTTATGGAAACAGTTCCAGGATACTGGATCCATCGGGAGAAAGCCTGGGCAAGGTCGTTCAAGAGCCACGACGCTCAGTGGGCAGTTTTCTCAATCTGGCGCACGGAAGTCCAAAAATGAAATTGCGCGAAATAAAACAACAACCCACAATTTATGGTCCTAATAGGTTCCTTAGCCATGTGTAAATCGTTTTTGTCTGTACGCAAATGGAAATTGTCAACATTTATCGGCTTAGATCGGGTTTGTTCTTGATACAAGAAACGCTTGCGAGAGCCTCCTTTTTACTCGCAAGTCCTATCATTTCGTCTGAAAAGGATTTTGTAGATTTTAGCGGGGTTTTTGAAAATATATACCATAAGTAAGTAATTTCTTGATTTGGCTTTCAAAGTAGGTTCAAGTTCGATTAAAAATTGTAAAAACATAACATTTAGTACAGCAAGTAACTCCTACTAACGTATGTCAGTTTTTTGTGTTTAATGGACTAGAACTTTGGGATTGACACGGATTGATCCCAGTAACACTTAAGTCACATAGAATAGATATAGACCTTTAATTTTTAATACCAAATTTAGCTGCTACTCCCAAAGTTAAGTTTTTTTTTCAGCGTTGGCCGATGGTATTACACGGCGTGCCTTATTCAATGTGTGGAAGGAAGAGCAAGATACTAGCGCAAAACTAATGTTGTTTTCAGTTTAGTTAGGACTACCATGGACTTTTATAAATATGAGTACCAGCAGCAATTAAAATTTAGAAAAATTGTTAAAAATTTCCTCTTGTTTGTAGGGGAAAAGGGATGAGGTGACACATAAATTAAAAGTTCTTCTCCAAGTCGAATGATGCCGTGCTCGTTGGGGGAGTAAGATTTATATTATATTTTATTATTTTGAAGAAAAATATATAGATAATATTTTAGTGTGGTATTGTATGTTTATTTAAGCTTATAATTATTTTTTCAGAATTATAAACTGGTTAAAGTGGTTTTTCTTGGTTTGTGTTTTTTCGCATTCAAAATAATACTTTTTCCACAATTATTTACCAATCACTTCCATTTTATTCTCTGTGCCTTATATGTGATGCATGTAACAAAATTAGGGATCAATTTGCTGTAAATTGAATACTTCTTTTTTTAAAAAAATTGAAATGTGGGAAATATAAGGCTTTTGGTTGAATTTTAACATATCTATATATATTTATATATGTATCAACATTTTATCATTTTTTTTCTCCAAAACTAATTAAGGTATTGTTAAATCAATCTCTAAAGGTGTTTAAAAAAACATCCTCAGAAATATTACAAAAATTTAATGTCAAAAATTAATCAACACAAAAAGAGTAGAATTTTAAGAATTCCCAATTCTTTTAAAAGAAATTAAACTTGTAAAATTGTGTGAATAATATGTTCAAAATTTTATCTCGTATCATTTTCTTAAATAAACATTATATGAATTGCTAAAATGAAATTTTTAAATACATAAATAAAAAAAAGGCTCAAAGGGTGCCGAGTTCTTTTAAGGTATCCGACTACGTTCGGAACCGTGATTTTGCAAAAGCGCATAAATGGATAATTTTCATGATATTTAGTGTCACTTAGATTAGAAAACATATATACAATTGTTTTAAGGACATTTTGACAAAAAAAAATTATTTAAATGCAATATTTTGGCAAAAAATTAATTTAGAATAATTTTTTTTCAAAATGTTCTTTTGTGAAATTGCCACCCTATTTCTTGTATGTATTATATTCTACCAGGTGTAAATTACTGCTTCTGTTAATATCCTTAGATCCTTGTTGAAAAACTCGTTCCACTTAGCAATCATTTATTCTTGATCAAATTCAAACTTGACAAAAAATTAGTTAAAACCCTATTAACCTTATTTGTTAGTAAAAAAAAGAAAGTACAGATTTTACATTAATTACTATGATTTTAGATCATTATGAAGATTTTAAAGCCATAAAATAATTTCCGTGCGCTAGATTAGGAAAACTGCCCACTGTGCGACGGCCAATGAGTGAGTGAGTGTTGTGTTTAATGGCGCAAGAGCCAATTTTGGCTATTCTGCGCCACGCGTTTGTTAAAATATTAAAACAAGTGCGACGGCCAGAGAAGATCGCTATTTGTCGATTATAGCGAGGCGTAACAGAAGGGTAACAGCTTCTCAGCTCTCTCGTTACTTGTATGCAGACGCAGGAACCCGTGCATCAAGAGTGACTGTTTCAAAAAGACTTCATGAGAGGGTTGTTTGCCAGAAGACCTGCTGTTTGAGTCCCGCTCACGTCTACGAAAAGGAGAGTCCGTTTAGTATGGTGTAGACAGCATAGAGATTGGAGTATGGATCAATGGGGGACCGTTCTGTTCACCTATGAGAGCCTAAACATCGATTCTAGACGTACTTTCATATGGAGAGAACCAGGGACCCGCTACCTACCCTCTAATGTCCGCGAAATTGACAATTATGGCGGAGGAGGTTTAATGGTCTGGGCATGCATCATGTTGGATGACCGTACACTTCCATGTCTTTGAAAGAGGCTCTGTGACTGATGTGAGGTACAGGGAGGAGGTCTTGGAGCCCTATGTTCACCTTTTCAGGGGTGCATGTGGCCCCGAGTTCATTTTAATGGACTATAACGCGGGGCCACATAGAGCTCTTCTGGTCGACGAATTTCGAGAGAGTGAGGATATTCGCCGTATGGATTGGCCCGCCAGGTCTCCAGACCTCAACTCTATAGAGCATGTCTGGGATGCTCTAGGCAGTTGCAACTCGCAACCCCCTTCTAAAAACCATCCAGGAAATGAAAACAGCATTGCTGAACGAGTGAGACCAATTGCCACAAGAACCTATAAACTGCCTTATTTCAAATACGACATCACGCTGCGAGGCCTGTATAGCTGTATGAGGGGGCCATACCCCTTATTAATCCATTTCTTTTGTTTATTCTGCTACCGCTGTTTCATACCTTCCAACACCAACGAACGTTACGCACGATGATGTACGTATATTGAAATTGTTGAATGGTTATTTGTTTTGTATTGTATCAATATATGTACATATCAAATTTCATTAAAATCGGTTCGGTAGCTCTAGAGATAATCGATCAAGTTTGCAAATTCTCTCAATTTCTTACACCAGGGTAGATAAATACTTCAATGTCCTGCAATACCTTTTGTCCCTGAACTTTCTGTTTTATATCACAATGCCAAGGGTGTAATTTGTAACTTTACATTTCACGCGATTTTGAATGTTCATTAGAGTGCGTTAAGAAGTTGTTTTTTTTTTCAACTTCCTTGCGAACTCAAAATACTTTTCTTTAGTGAAAAGAGTTGTTCAAACAGATAGACAGAACTAAAAGAGGAAAGCGGAGCACATGTAGTTTTCTCTTCAAACAATTAAATCTCACCAGAAACGGCATCCAGCGATTCAAAATAACTGTCGATTTATCGTTAGAGTTATCTTCCTAATTTTTTAATAATTTCGAAAATTTTCCTTTCCATTCTTCTAAAGATGTTAATTCAATAATCTCCAGTTCGAAACACTATCAACTATACTCAAAAATGACTAATTTGTAGGGAGGTGTAAAGAGCCACTAAAAATTGTACGGCGTGCCAAATTTGGCACGCGTGCCATAGGTTGCCGACCCCTGCGTTAACCCTTACAGGACCATAAGGTTGTTAAGAATAAATATCCGAATGAAATTTTGTTTATTTTAATTTGTTTGGACGTAAAGTAAATAATCAAAAGAAAATACATGATAATGGTTTTTTTTTTTTTTTTAATTTTATGGCAAAAGAATTATTCCCATAGAAATATTTGTCATTATCAGGCATTTATTTTCATTTGTTCAAATATACTTTATTATAGCATAAAATTATTCTTACCGAATAACATAAAACATGCGAGAAAACACAGTAATATATCATTACACGACACAGTGAACTGAAATAATAACAGAGTACAGCGCGAGAATGTTTTATCAATGGCGCCAATTGATTCGATAGTTCTTTTTTTTTAAAAAAAAAAAGAAGAAAACGTCTTCGTTTCGGCATACGTTCTATTTTGTCATTCTGTATAAAAGATACAGATGAGATTATAATTAAATATGGCAATTACCAATTTCAAAAAGGAGGAAAATGTTTTTCTTAGTCGTGAAACGGTTAAAAGTGCGTTTAAAAAATGATAAAAAAATGTATCTTACAATTATTTTTTCGGTATTTACATATTAGCGTCATCGCAGCAAAATTGGGGCCACGCGGAAAGGGCCATATTAAAACAATAAAAAGATTCTAACGTGTTTTATATGAAAAAAAAAAAACCCGAGCAATCAGATTGTGGGGGGAAATGGCGTGATTCGCGTGGCGCCAATTTGGCTGCGGTGACGCTAATAAGTAAGTATGTATAATTTTTTTTAAGCATAAAATTTTATAATAAAAATGATTTTTATGTTTTTATTTCGTTTTATATTTTTACTTGCTAGACTAGTATATAAGTTATGCTTTCATGAGGTGATAATCTTGTATGATAAAATATCAAAATATAATGTGCGTGAAAAAAATTTAGGTATCATTGATTTCAGAAAAGGACAATTTTTTTCTGTCTTCTTCCCAAGTCACAAAATCGGGTAAATTTCTGCTAAACGATGTATTCTCAATCATGTTATCTATATTTTTGAGTAGTATTAATCCATTCAAAAGGTAGGAAGGATGTTCAGAAAAAAAATATGATGATACAGCTATCCAAGAACAGGATTTGAAGTAAGTCGTTCAAATTGTGAAATTTGGGGAAAAAAATTATTTTTTCGTTTTCTTTTATTCCAATTTAAACAATTACGTGAGAGTTACACAAGATGCATTTATATTCTCTCAGCCTCTGCGATATCAACATATGTGTTTATTTTTATTCAGAAACATCGCCAAATGCCGCTATATACAATCAATAATGGAAGCAATTCCCCCGCACGTTCAAACACAGTAATAATAACGACGACGGTATTCGATAATACGTACACTAATATTAACGACGACAGCATTGGATGACATTGATACTTACGTACTATCGTAACCGTATTGACGACATTACATGAAACGAAACATATGGTTGCCAACTCATCACGTACGACGCATGCGAAATCGAAGTTGCCAACTTGGCGAGTTATCTTGAACGTTGGCATCGTTCGATAATACGTAATCACGGTGACATTTTTTTGAATTGGGAATGTCTTTTTGTTTGGCGACATTGGTCGATGGTATAAAACGTAAGTATCAAAACAAACATAAATAATCACTGTAAGGTTTGTATGAAGTTTTTCAGGTGTCCCCTATTTTATTTACTGAAATTTTATTTATTTTTTCGCATTAAGTGTTTTGTTAACGAACCAAATACAGCATCATTGTATGCGAAATTATAAAAACTATTTGAAGTTTTTATTAGAAGTTTGGAATTCCACAAAACTTACTTACCACACGATACTTTTCGATTGGATAGAGGTACATATTTGCAACTTATTATTTATGTGTGAGTGTGGAAATCTTAATTCCAAGAATTATTCTATTATTGATCCAATATGTCATAATACTGCAGAGAAAAATAACGTCATGTTGACAAAAGTTTTTCTATAATGTAAATTTTGAAACAACAGTTCAAAAAATCTATCATGCTTCTATGTACAAGGTGATTATAATTAAAGTTTCAAAACGTTATAAAAGAAGAGCCTCTCTCCAAAATGACGTCAAATTTGAACGGAATTTTATTGAAGAAAGGGGAAAGCTTATGGCATAAGAAAAGAACTTTATATTATCATATTTTATCAACTGATGGCTTTGTAAGCGTCGGAATACGCAAATGACAATACCTGTCATGCGTTCAACTCTTTTCAGTTGTTGTAAAAACGCTAGGTGCTCGATATTTCCTCATTTCACAACTGGGAATTTCGTCATGACTGTCTCATTGAAGGACTACTCTCTGCGTGTAAAACTTTTTTACAAGAATAATGACTGTGCACAGTGGCGTAACGTACACCCCCACCGCGGTGGGGAGAGGTTTCTAGAGGGCCCAAAGCTTGGCTGCATTCTTTTGTAATATCTGGCTTGGGGCCCAAAACGTGACTTTACGGGGCCTCCTAATAGTCTTCGTTACGCCACTGACTGTGCCCCAATAGCTCTGCAGAAGTTCCGGACACTCAAGGGTATGAAAATAGTCTTTGGTCCCATGACTACCCAGGGTCTAGAGAAAATGATTAAAAAATTCCAAGAGACAGGTTCTTTTCATGTGCAATATGATAGAGGGAGAAAAAAAGTTAATTCGACAGTAGTTGAAGAAGTAGCCACAGCAGTGAAGGGGGAGTCGAGCACCGGTTTACAACCATGCAGTGCTCGGGGAATTGTCCGAACACTGGACAGACCTGTGAGCGTGGTGCATAAAATTCTACGAAACATCCTGCATAGCTATCAAAACAAAATTAGCCATGTGCAGGAGTTCTGACCTGCCAGCAAGAGAAACTTTCGCTTTATAATTCCTTGCTCTCATGGAAGGGGACAATGCATGGCCGTGGAAAATTTTGTGGTCAGATTAAGCCCATTTCCATCTGATAGTATATGTCAATATACAGAATTGCCGAATATGGGCAACAGGGAATCTACTCGCAATTCAACCAGTACCACTTCAAACTGCTAAGATCACTGAGTGGTGCGGGCTTACGACATCATTTATCATAGGGGCATTCTTATTCGAAGAGACAGGTGCTTTTGGTCCTGTTACCGTAACCGTCACTGGTCAGCGCAATGTGTCTTTTACACAATCACGTCATTCTAGATATTCAACAACATGGTTGTGTGGATGGGATCATTTTTATGCAATATGGTGCTCCTCGGCATTTTGCAAATCCAGTGAAACAGTTGCTGAAGGGGAATTTTCGAAATGATAGAGTTATTAGCTACCATTTCTCTACAGTCTGGCCACCCCGATCACCAGATCTTAATCCACGTGACTTCTGGCTGTGGGGCTATCTAAAAGATGTTGTGTTCAGGTCTAAGCTTGCCCACTTAGCTGAATTGAAGTCACGCATTGAGCAACACATTCTGAAAGTGTGTGACCCCAGAGACATTTCGATCAGTTGTGGAACATAACATGCTGTTTCTCCATTTTAATTTGTTGCAGACAACGGTGGACTGCATGTTAAACATATTTTGTGCCAATCTCGCGAAATTTAAAAACTGATTTGATGGAAGTTTTTTATGCGGTTTTTCGCCTGAGGACAGTTAAAAGCCATTTTCTTCCCATCCGATGTAATATGACCTTGCCGTGGTGGTTAGACCTACGTAACTAATAGTATCACACCTGAACAGTCATGCACACTGAACATCATACTTGATTTAATGTGTAACTTACACCTTAGCTGTTGTTTTACGATTCACTGTCATTTCTAATCGGACCTTTTTAAATTATCATGCTTACAGCCTTTGGCTATGACCTTACAGCCTCTGTTGCTAAAATTTGGAACTAATTTTTTTTCTAACGCCACACGCTTTTCCTTTTCTTCAATAATATTCCGTTCAAATTTGACGTCATTGTAATCAGTGGCTCTTTTTTTTTTTTTTTTTAATAGCGTTTTGAAACTTTAACTTTAATTATAGTCATCATGTATAATCTTTATATGTTCATGAGAGTTGCATTTTTGAAAAAAAAGATGTGTGTGTATCAGTGTGAACACGCGGTAGAAGTTAACTTCCTTGGCTTATATGTATTGTTGTTGTTGTAGTTGTCGTGTATATACAAAGTGCAGAGTTGCACTTGTTATAATTGAGGGTTGCCAGAGCCCTGAGAGGTTGGACTTCTGCTCATTTTAGTCACCTTTACGACACGCATGAGCTTACGCTGGGACTATTCTACTCCGGTCACCACACGAAAGACTATAATGATATCGTTTTAATACCTGATACTGATGATGAGTTCATTTTGGCGAAATTGTATTTGGTGTTCTTGGCGAAGATTGTTAGAAGAATCTGTTAGGCTTAACGCGTATGACTCCTCCTATTAGGCTTAATACAGCTGCATTCAAATAAAAAATTTTGAAACTTGAAGTATTTTGCACTTTTCAATTTCTTTTAAAGTCTGCAGCGTAAAATGTATGCTAAAAGATGATCACTAGAAGGATGATAACTTGATGAACAAACATATGACATTTTATAATAGCTCATTACAATTTTACGATACAGTGCGATTACTTCGGCATAACGTTTCGCCGTTTTATAACTATAAACTACTATTTACTTGACCATAATGATATCTTTTTAATACCTGATACTGTTGATGAATTAATTTTGGCGAGATTGTATTTGGTGTTCTTGGCGAAGATTGTCCGAAAAATCTGTTCAGTTCTGGTTTTGCGGGATACGGAGCAACAAAGGCTGTTATCTGTTAGAAGAATCTGTTAGGCTTAACGTATCTCCTCCTATTAGGCTTAATGCAGCTGCATTCAAAGAAAAAATTTTGAAGCTTGAAGTATTTTGCACTTCTTAATTTCTTTTAAAGTCTGCATCGTAAAATATATGCTAAGAGATGTTCACTGGAAGGATGATAACTTGATGAACAAACATATAACATTTTATAATAGCTCATTATAATGTCAATCATTTTAAATGTAAAGAAAATATGCCTCTGGGTACTAGTAGAGCTTTTGAATGGTTGACGATATAATTATGTTGTATTATCTTGTGATATCGTACTCTATCACAAGTTTTTTTATATGGGTTTTCTGACAGTACAACCACACATTGAGAAATACATCACTTTTCCGATATGCTTTCGGTTGTAACCATTTTAATGCACTACCTAAACTAGAGATTTGATTGTTTTTAAAGGAAAAGAGAGAGAATATATTCACCATATGAACTAACCTGTAAAACTATCGATTATAAATTATATACAGCATACTTTGAGATACTTTAAGTAGATCGTCAAATGTAACCATCTACGATCTTAGAAGAATTGAAGTTGTTGCCGCTTATATGTATTGAATTGTATAATTAAGTTTTATTTTTAAAGTAATATATATAATTAACTAATTTATTATCATCATTATTATTTCAAACTGTTTTTAAAAAATGTGGGGAAAAGTCGGAACTTCATTCATTTCTACCTTACGTTCATCGCGTAACCGTAACTGGTAACGCGTAACCGAAAATTTTTTCCTACCGTGCCATAAGAAGTTAACTTCAAAAAATCAATGTTTGATTCATTAATTATAATTTATTGGAAATTATTACCCTTATGGAAATTATTAATTAAAATGGAAATCACACACGGGATTTAATAAACTTTTTAAAAAAGCTATGTACTTATATGTATTATCGCAAGCCATTGGCGACATTATATGAAACAAAGCACCTGATTGCCAATTCAGAGCATACGACACATAGGAAATCGAGGTTGCCAACTTGGAGAGTTATTAATAGACTTGGTGATTGTTGCGATAATATATAAGTACCAAGAAAACTTTACATGCAGACATTTTATTGAATTTCAGACATGAAATATTAAATGCATTTACTGACTGAAAACGACCTGAATTTCGAGGAAATAATGCAGAGAGAGGGAAAAAAATGATATGTACAGAACATTGGTAAAAGCAGATTTACTGATTATGAATAGAAATTTTCCTCATGAAGATAACAGCATTAAAACAATTCACACCACACTCGAGGTGCTCTTTTTAATGGTATTCATTAGTTATAAACAACGAAATAGGATAGAAAAAATGCAGCTTTGAATTTTAATTTGAATACAATATTAGGATTTTGGAATCATTGACATACATGTACAACTTTTTGTAAAAAATTCCGAGCCGTTTTATAAAAGTGAATTCTTTAAAATTTGTAAAGATGGAAACTTGCCTTGTTACCTTACTATAAAGATCTTTTATAAAATGCCTCGTTGCGAAAATTACGTCAGTCCTAATCCATTTCAGACTCCAGAGCCGCATTTCAAACCTTATTACACGGGATGGCTGCCCAATTTCGGACCTCAAAAGCATTTCTTGCTGCCCAAGATTTACGAAGTTGCCACCCACGATATCATGGTCCCGCATCCCATTGCTGGCAAGAGATTAAACTACATTTTGGAAATTCCCGTGGAAGATTTGAGAGCGAAGGAGGAGGAAGAAATGTATTTGCGCCAACACGAAAAGTTCACGCTAGACTTGAAGCGTCGGAGTAACACGATATCGGGATACAAAGGATACATACCCAGAAATAGGGATAACATTGGGATGACTTATCAAAAGGCTGTCAGAAAAGCGACGGCGGACTTTGTCAAAATACGTTCTTTACATAATCAATGAAACTGGAGTTTGTTAGAAATGGAATAAAAGTAGAAATCAACTAGTAGGTTTTTTGGCGCAAGGGTCATATTTGGCGAAGCCGCGCAAACCACTCTTAATTAACTAAAAGTTAAATGTACCAAGTAAATAATTGTAATAAATGCATACTACCATCATCTACACCAGCGGTTCTTAAAATTTCAATCACCGTGGTCCCCCTTTATATATCAGCATGACTTCATGGACCCCCAATATTTTGAACACCTATTCCTGACACCTTACACATAGTTGAGTGAACTAAAGCTCCTCAGTAATTCTAAGACTGCCTTCTGCAACTTATCTTTGTACATAAGTTTCTACTATTTTTTGAAAATATTACGAAGTAATTCCGGAGGTCCGAGAGAAGGCGAAAATCTTACGAAGTAGATCCGAGGACCACAGTTTAAGAACCGCTGATCTACAACTTAAGGGAAGGAAAGAAGAAAAATATAAGTATAGATTTTTGTTTGATAAGTAGGGTCAAAAGCAGTGCCGATTTAAGCTCAATTCTAAGCAGTGCCGAGGGGCCCTGGGGCACAGAAGATCTACGGGCCCCCTCAGCACTGGCGGATCGAAATTTTTTTACTAGAAAATCTGGTTAAGTCCAGATTATATGGGCCCTTTCAAGCCCCGGGGTGCCGCCTCAAGTGCTCAATGGATAAACTGGCATTGGTCAAAAGCAGGGGTGGGCAGCCTTTTCCAGGGTACGGGCTGCTTCTAATTTTTTCAAGGTGTTGCGGTCCATCCAGTGGCGCAAGTGGGTAGTGAGCTGAAAGAAAGTAAACAATACAATCAGACCTCCATTTTACGAACCTCTATTTTACGAATTTCTCTATTTAGTGAACTTTTTCCTGGAACCAAGAACCTTTCACGATTTTTTGCGCAAAGTAGCTTCCAAATAGAGAGGAGGATTTTCTATTCAACGAAATTTTCTCTTATGATTCGATTTTGTTCCTCCGTGTTTTTTAAAATACTGTAATTACTCGAATCTAAGCTGCACTTTCCCCCAATGTTAATGCTACTAAAAATTGGGCGAGGCTAAGAATCGAAGAGAAAAAAAAAATTATTGGATGGGGTATTTAGAGCAATTACAACTTCATGTATGTATTTATAATACTTATAAAATAATTAATCACTCACTTCTTATTAGTTTTCCTTTTAAATTTATTTTAATTTCGTAAGATTAGATATCCATAAACCATTTTAGACTATTTATCAATTTTCACAAAATGTTGTTGAGAATTTAGGGCGCGGCTTAGAAACAAATAAATACGGTATTTCTAGACCTTCGTATGATCTAATGATTATAGGTCTCAGTGAAGGCGGTCACCCTAAAACATCTTGGGGGGCCACTGGTCGATCGCGATTAACTTAATGTCTACCTCGGGTTAAAAGGATGGAATCCATCGAGTAGAGGCGCTGATTCTCGTTGAATCTGTCGAAGCTTTAAGTACTCCCGCTGTCATGTTGTGGAATCTGATGCACATCATCTGCTTTACTAAATAATAGATAAAAAATACAAGGTCTGTAGTCATAGCAGCCACATTGCCTTATAATGCGGTATTAAAAAATATATCCTTAGCAAGGGGTAACTTAATTTCAAAATACAGACTGGATGTTCCACACAATGAGTACTATCCCCCTCCCCTTCTTTACTGCTTGGAAGCAATATGAGGGCTCTTGGTGATGAACCTCCTAATTTTAAGCCACAGCGAAGTAACGAGGGTGACATTACCAGAGGTGGCACTCCATTTCCATTCCCCGTTTATCAGATACTCTACACGGAGGGTTTTCATTGCCAATGGTGGGGGCTATATTAGGATTTTAGGATGTCTTCGCCAAATGTAATAAAAGAGCTTGAACTAAACGTGGAACACATTTTCTGACAGAAAAATGCTTGGATTTTCATGCAAATTTGCAATGGTATAAATCATACGCCTTTTTAAGAAAAACAGCGTGTTGTGGAGTGGTCCTTATGTGTTGCTCTCAGGAAACCAGACGAGGTTGTTGACAAAACACACCTTTTATTTTCTCTCTCTGTTGATCGGGGCGTATGTCGGAACACTACAATGGGCACCGTAATTCCACGCTCTCGCTCGTCTGATCTCCCACATACTCACTGAAAACCTCAACTCTCGTTTCGCTTAATATACTTAATCACCGCCAGGCGGCACCCACTGCGCATGCTCGAACACAGCGTTTTAAATATTTCAAAATATTCCATAAAAATAAGAAGTTTTCCCCTTTACAAGTAAGCATTTAGCATTAAGATCTAGTAAAAAAATGCAATACACATTTTTTACCAGAAAAAATTGTTCGATCCGTATAAAATTGAGTCGTATTGTAAAATATGTCGTTCTCTATAGGATAGCGAAGCCGAACATAATATTAATGTATGAATACAATTAATTAAATTTAATGAAAAAATATTCCGAATTCGGCCCTATGCTTCAACTTTAAGTGAAGACAGCTTTAATACGTTCAAAATTGGAAAAATCGTTATGGCATCGAAGTAGAGAGCTATTCGAGTTACTAATGGCGAGAATCAAGTTCACATTGGGATCTCATAAAACCATACTTATATAAAGGAGGTAATATTGTAAGGGTTAGAATTTGATTTTGTACATTAACGCCGCACTAGAGCTATTGACAACGAATCTCATAAAATTCTGAGCCACGTTTAAGTGACAAGTTTAATTTATAGACTAAATTTTAAAATGCAATGATACATACCACTGAAAGTATTGAATTCCTTCAAAATCTCTTGTTTTAAATCACTCTGTTGGTGAGTATGAACATTTCTTAAATGCTTTTTCAAACAGAAGGGGTGAGTGAAACTTGATCCACTGGCGTAGCTAGTTCTGAATGGCCTCGTATCAAAACTCTTTCAGGGCCCTTTTTTAAAAGTGAAAGCCTTGTTAGTGGTACACATGTTTGGGCTCCCTGTAGCTTAGAGGCCCCGTATCATTGATACGGCGTTAGCTACGCCCCTGACTTGATCGCATAATGAGCAGATTCATTTCAACCTCTATTTAAAAAAAATAATTATGAAAAAAAGTTGATTACAAAGAATTAAAAATAACATGGAAGATAATAAAACAATTAACAAGATAAAGCAAAAAATAACAAGAAACCAAAAGTAAGAATTATCCAAAATGTAAATAAAATGCAATAAGAACTTCAGCAAAAATCGATCGACGAATACAACGATGAAAAAAAATAGTAAAGCTATTTAGTCACTTTAGTTTTCATATTGCATAATAGATGGCGCCAGCATTGGATTAAAAAACTATCTGGTTGTATTTGCGCTGTCACAACCAACAACCCACTCATTAAAAAAAGGCCGGTTTCGTTCTGTTAACAGTGTTGCCACACATTGACGCATTATTTATTTGGTAACTCCATGTACATTTCATTTTATGTTAGGAAAAAATACGTAATGAGCAAAAAATGATGTTAAAACTACGGACAAATAAAATTTAGATTTTTCCATTTTTTTTATTTGTAACTACTCAAGAATGGAAACAGTAACTAGTATTTTCCAAGAGAAAAATCAGTGCTGTTTTTCATTTCTAAAATTAACTATTTTTCTTTATTTTTTTTCTAATTTTTCGCTTCCAAATTTTAAAAAAAAATCCAATTTTCTGTATTACTATACAGGAACATTAAATTTTACTTCAAATGAATGATGATACAATATACCAGCTCAACCTCAGCCGTTGATAAACCTTTTTGAAAATTTGACATAGTTCTAAAAATGAATAAAAATAGTAATAAAAAAAAAAATTATTGCTGAAACCGACATGTTTTGATGCAAACATTTTAATTAATCAAACAATCAATTTGATTCATGCTTGTGTATCAACAAAGTTGTTTACAGATGGTGTTGTAGATTATACTTCCCTTATTTTAAGATAACAGCTTTTGTAGCTCCACATCCCACGTAAAAACCCCATTTACTCTGTTTTACTTCATATAATTCCATCAGTTTCTACATTGATTCTTGCGTCTGTAGATGTACATAGGAAAAATAGCATTTGTTACTTTATATCCTACATAAACTTATCAATCAAAGGATTGTTCCACATTCCATATTCCTTCAACTATGCTTGGGAAGAAAAATGCATGTTTTTTCTCCCCTAATTAAACCTATTTAATGTAAGGATTAATGGTTCAGAAATTTTCAGAACATACATGAAATTTTTAAACGTTTTGTGTGTGTGTGTGGGTGAAATGACATTAACATTCCCATGGCGAATTTCATCGATTCTTTGCATAGCCTTTCTCTTTTACTAAAACAAATACAATTTAAAAATATAAAGTAATTCTTACGCCATTTTTAACAACAGTTGAATAATTAGTATATTAGTTGTGATGCATATTTAAATTACTGACATAAATTATGTTTTATATTAGTCATCGTTTTACTTATTAAAGTAATGTCTGCTTGTGCTGCATTTGGATGTACCAACAGACCTCAGAAAAAGGTACCTGGAATAACTTTTCATAAGTAAGTAGGATATAAATGAAATATTTGTGAAAAAATCATTATTTAATTAAATTGTCTTATTCTATTCTTAATTTTAAGAAATGATAATTTTCATATTAAAATAATTAGCTGTTGCTTTAAATTTCTCAGATATATATTGGGCATTTATAAATAAATTTGGTTCTTGTGTATTACACTGTCAACCAATTTGTCAAATGAAAAGATGTTGCAATATGCAGCCACAAACAGGAAAACTGTTCCCATATATGTACAAACACAATAATCTTGTTTGCAGGTGACAGCATTTGGTGATGTCTTGATTTGGTGATATTGGTCAATAGTAAAATTTCATACCATAAAATTTTAAAGTATTTTCTTATTTTGGTGCATTAAAATAAAGACCAATTGAACAATTACAAATTGTTGTCGTAAAACTTTATCCTAAGGTTAAGTAATCAGTATTTTTGATACAACTCACTTCAATTTTCATATAAATTGCTTTATTAGACTATATTTTGAAGTTAAGACTTTATCAGTATGCATTTCAATTGTCATTATTAAGATTTTAACAATCAAGATTGTGAGTGGAGTTCTTATGTCTCCTGTCAGATTTTTGACCAACATTAAAGAATGAGGTCTTAATGGAGTACAAATATTATATGTATATCAAAAGCAGTTATAAAAGAGAGATATATCTTTGTCATGAAAAAATAAAGAGGAATACAATTCAATATTTTTTCATTATTTTGTAAAGAAAACACCAAATTCTACATAATAAAGTAATTATTTATATGTTAATAAATCATTAAAATTAAGTAACATAGGCAACATTTTAGTTTGTTAAATAACTCCATTTTTGTATCCAGGAATCAATGAATGTTCTTTTATTAGGGTATCCTTTGGTAACAAAAATTATTTGTTGCAAAGTGGTAATAAATTAGCCAAAATGGCAACCATATTTTCTGGTATCCTTATCAACTATATAATAGTTCAAAAGTTAGCCACTTACTTTTTCAGTTCTTTGTTGATTATAGGCAGTGGTGTACCATAAACCCCAGCATCATGGGGTCCCAGAATTCTAAGAGGCTCAAAGCGTGACTGACACCATGTACGGCTTGGAGCCCAATACCTGACTTTGAAGGGGGCCCTAATATTCTCTGTCATGTCAATGACTATAGGGACATCACAAATAATCATAACAACATCATAATAATCATAACATCACAAATGTTCCTGTTGGAAACCAACTTGCGAAAAGTAGTTGCCAACTCATAATCAGTGATAGATTTAAGCTTAGGCCAGTGAGGCCCAGGCCTATGGCTGCATATCTTTAAAGGTGTCAAAATTTTGAAATCAATTTTGTTTTTTACCAACTGTAAGACTGAATTTTAATGCTTCTTTTCTTACTTCAGCAACCTCAAGATGTCAATATTAAAAGTGTCAAAATATTTTTAAAATTAATTAAATAGAAAAAATGTATATATATAGTTAATTCATGCTTAAATTCAATACCTAAATTTAATTCGAATCCATTATTACTATATTCATATTATTATGTATAAGGGTGTCAAATTAACTTGGGCTTAGGGCACCATTGAACCTAAATCCGTCACTGCTCATAATCCTTATAACTGATCTGTATCTTTCTTTTCTTTTTGCCCATGTAAACGTGGCATCTCTGTCGGTGGCCATTTTGGACACCTTCGCCACCATTTGATTTATCTGTGCTATTTGGAAAAAACGACAAAAAACATGTCATCTAATTTCCATTTCAATCTTTTTTTTTACATTTAACTGGAATTTTCTTCAAAAAGAAAAAAAGAATTACATAATGTTTAACAATAAGGATAATTTCATCCTATTTTGCTCTGAATTGTAACCATCTTAAAGTTGATAATCTTTGTAATAAATTTCACCATGGTAAAAGGATGGTTGAAAAATACATTTTGTCCTTTTTTTTTTAACCTAAATTATAATTGTTATCAGAAAGGAGAAAATCTGTGTGATATTCTTAATAAGGTCAGTGATTTTTTACATTTATTTTTATCCTCTTCGTTGCTTTTTGTGCGAAATTGAAATTTACTTTATGTCATGTTTCTCTTTACATCAGCAACAGTGCTGTCTTTGATTTTTAGAATTAACACAATATTGTTTCACTCAGCAAATACTTCAATATTGAAGATTGCATTTGTTTCACATTACAGTGATATTTAAAAAAATCACTAAGAGGTGCACCAAAATAGAAATTTGTCTAACATGAAAGTTGAGGATCATTGGAATCTATTAATCTTTAAACTTTGTATACTATGATATGATATTATTATGATATGATGTGATTAATTTATTATGATATTTTATTTGTTCCTGTTGGCTTCATTTTAGGTATATGCAAATATTATCTTTATAAAAAATAATTGCATTTACTTAATTATATTTTATTCCGAAATGTTTACCAACTTTACTGTATTTTATGTTTTATTTTCTAATTGTTTTAGGGGGAAAAATCAAATATAGTGGGTAAATTATTAAGTGTGATTTGTATACTTATTAAATAAATAGTTATTAATAAGTAAATAATATCTTACTAAATTAGTATTTAAATTTAACTCTTTAGATTTCCAAATGATGCAACTTTAAGGAATGAGTGGCTTCTGGCAATTCGAAGAGTAAATTTTCGGCCATCAAAATACAGTCGTTTATGCTCTGAACATTTTTCTGAAGACCAAATTGATCGCACTTCTTTGGCTTGTGTTCGATTAAGGGCTAATGCTGTACCAAACATTTTCCAAGGATATCCTAAAAATATTCAGAATGTAAGTATTGCATTAAAATACAATGTTATTATTTCTTTATGTTTTTAATGTATAACACTTTCTTTAATAAAATTAGTCTTTGAGCACATTATTTAAGAATGAAATTTTTATATATAGTTTTTTTTTATTTTTAATGAAAATAACCATAATTTTCTCTTTTTATTACAGGTAAAGGAATAATAATAATAATAAAATTAGACGTACTGCTGCAAATAATTTCAAATAAAATCCAATTTGTAATTTTTTTCTGGTGTTTTTTGTCCTGTTTAAATATGAGGGCGAGTCGGAAAGTAAGCTTCCCTTGTCAACTGTGGTCAGAGTTGTAAATGAAAGTTAAAACATAGAATGAGACATTAAATATAAGACATAACTTTATTTTCCCACATAAGTACCAAGTACATTGAGACATTTGTCATACTGCTTGATAACCTTCAAACAGCCCTCCAAGAAAAATTCAGTTCTTTCCAAACGGAAGAAGCGTTTAACTGCTTGTTGGACTTAAGCATTGCTTCTAGAGTGCCTTCCGGCGAGATTTGTAGTACCAAGTAGAATTGATTGTTCCAACCTCCAAAAAGTCCAGCAAGAAAACTTCTTGGGTGTCCCAAAAAACTGTGAGGAGCACTTAAGCTGCAGAGAAAGTTTTTTTGAGTTTCTTTTGGACAGAGGATGATGAATGTTTCCACTTCATAGATGCGGCCTTCATTTCGGGCATGGAATGATGAACCCACAATTCATCCCCCATCGCAATCCAAAACAGAAAGTCATTGCAATATTCATGGTAATGCACAAGATGTTCCAGGTTGACCAACTTGCGTTAAAGGCTTCTTCCAAGTGCAATGCCCTGAATTTTTCTTGGAGGGCTTGAAGCTTATCAAGGGGTATGACAAATGTCTCAATGTACTTGGTACTTATGTGGTAAAATAAAGTTTACGTCTTTTCTTTAATGTCTCATTCTATGTTTTGACTTTCATACATTACTCTGACCACAGTCGACAGGAGAAACTTATTTTCCGTCTCATCCTCAAATATTTCAGAATGTGTAAATGCCTATGGATAGCTTTATGCATTATTTTTTAAAAGAGCTCTATATTGAATTATTAAATGAAAAAATTTATAAAATCTATGATACTAAACCTAATATAACATGAATTAACTGAAAAAATAAAAGAATTAACTGAGGGGAAAAAAGGTATTTTGCTTTGGTATTTTAGTGAGGTATTTTTTATTTAATTGTATTTTGAGTATAACATTTTGCAAAAGATGTACTCATTTTAATTATGTAGACTATTTGGAAATATCAGTATATTTTACATAAAACATAGGTAGAATTTAAAGTAAACAAAATCATTCTATTTTTAGAACTTTATGTGAAAAATCTATTTTTAATTCATGTATATATTATACTTAACAGAAATTAGAGCAGTTGACATCTGAAAAAGAAATGTCAGATTTGAAAAGAAAGAGTTTTGCTGAGGAGGAGGATGAAAATTCCTTCAGTGATGAAGGATTAGAAAATACTCAACTTTCTTCAGATATGGAACAAATCAATAGCTCTGATTTGGATTTTTCTTGTAAGGAAGAAATCTATATGTCCCATATCTCAAAGGCTACAAATAAAAAGCAATGTAAACGTCCAAATATTCTAAGAATTATTCCTGCTGAAGTAAGTTATTTTTTAAACAAAATTCCTTTTTGCTATTTTCTTAATATCAATTATTGAAACTCATTTGATTAATATTAGTACTTTATAATGGCTTTTTCATTTTTATTAATGATACAAAAAATATTTGTACTTTTTCTATTCTTAAAGTTTATAATATATTTTATCATTGTAAATTTTAACATAATTTTAATTCTAATGATTAAGCTATTAAATATTTTTTAAAAGGTGGTTTTTAGCTTTTTTAAGGAAACCATTTAAAATACAAAGCATGTATTAAGAATTTTCACTGTAAAAATTTCTTTGAACAGGTATAATGGCTAAGTTTCAAGGGAACCAATTTGTGCTTAAAGTATGTATTTGCATTAAAATGAAGTGATATACAAAGCTAACTAATTTCATATTTAAACCAATTATGCTCAACAAAAGTTGTTTCATATTTATTAGTAATATATTATATTTTTTGACAATTTGAGAAAATTTTAAAATGATTTTTTGTGTTACGAATGTAGTTTTTATGTGTTTAGTTTAAATCTGTATTCATATATATATATATATGTGTGTGTGTGTGTGTGTGTTTTAATATTTTACTTAAATTTTTTAAAGTATGAGTAATTTTTTCCTTTATTATTCAATTTAATAAGATAAAAGTTTTTTGAACTACTCTGAAATTCATTTTTCTATTAATATGATTAATATTGCTGTGTGATTTTGTAAGATATGAATATTTTAAAACTAATACTATGTATTTTTTGCTGTAAAATTCAAATTGGTGCCAATCAGTCATGCTTCACATTTATTTTATATGAAAAAATGAAGTTTTTTCAGCATGATTTTTGACTATTCATTAAAAATAAATAAAAGCTATATTAATTATATATATTTGATAGAAAAAGTATTGTATAGCTTTATTAGTAAGCTTAATATGTTAGATTAGACATACTATATTTAGTTCCAGCTTTGTATATTATTATTTTTATCATCATATTCTCTTTTTTAGGTTACTGAGAATAATTTAGTCCCAAAATTTCTGACAAGTAATAACTTGAATCCTGATCTAATTGATGCTCTGACTGCATCTCATCGAACTGAATATTCAAATAATACTGTTGAATCAATCATCAACTCCTCATTAAACTCAAACAATGAACTTCCAAATGAGGTTTTGTTGCAAAGAAAAGTTCGACGCTTGGAAGAAATGAATCTAAATTATAAGAAGAAAATTAGAATACTCCAGCAACAAAATCGAAGACAAAAAGTTAGGATTGAGGCCTTAAAAGAGCGAATTAAAAATTTGGAAAATAATCAGACTTCTGATGAAGATGTATCAGAGGATTTTATATCTGAGGATGAAATATACAAAGAATTATTGAAATATCAAATGGAATACAATGATGAAGATTATGATAGCTAACAATGGTGGAAATTGAAACTTTAGTTTGATTCTTCTGTTTTAAACTTCTTTTTTAGTAACTTCTAGTGAAACAATTATTCAGCATTAAATTATAACTACTTTTTGTCTAGAAGATTTTTTTTAATTCAACTCTTTTATATATGTCTGCAGTATTTTATTTATAATTTACCAACTGTTGCTTCTTATTAGATAAAAAATCGATTTTTTAAAAATTAATCAAGCTAAATTTTTTTATTCAGAAATAATTGAATGCTATTCAAGAATAGAATGAAAGCCAAATAGGAAAACATTTATTTTGTTAATTCAATGTTATTGTTAAACTGATTTAAAATTTTATGTAACAAAAATGTAAATATGAGTATAGAAATGTGTACAAATGAATTTATATTTTATGTCTATCTATTGTGATGTGTACATATTTATATTTGTGAAATGTTTATGTTTATGTACATGTCATGTTTGTATGTGTGATATTTATGTATACAATATACATACAAACACATATAACATCCCACGTACAACATCATGTGGTATCCCATCTCTTATGGTATACAGTGGCATTACAGAAAATATTAGGGCTTCCCTACAAAGTCAAGTTTTGCTTTTAATATTGTTACATAGATCGGGATTCGGGGAGTTTATGCAAATCAGTTGCAAAGAGCAAGACATTTCTTCAGGAGTGATGGAAAATTATTGTTTAAAAACAATCCTTGATATGCAGCAGCTATATTTGCAGAATAAATCTCAGAAGACCTTCTTGCCTTCTGTAGCATTAAACTTGCTCGTCCTACATAACAGCCAAAGTAATAACTAATTGCTGGTTGACTCTTCACAGTCAAATAAATACTACTCCAACAGTCAAAACAAGACGTAACTAACTTTCGGTGAGTGACTCCTTATTTAATGGCCTCAAGAATCTTTCGAGAAAAATCCGCCAGCATCACAGATCTTGACAATAGTAGGTTCTTCCACTAGTTTTCAGAAGAATTTATAGGGTTGCAAATTTGCCAAGAATGATGCCAGTGACTATTCCCATGTTTCTACTGAATTGCCATTATAATTTAAGGAACAGCATTGCTTGTGAATATTACAATTTTAACATAAAATAATACAATATAGAGCAATATAAACATATTACACATCCAGATATAAATTATTTACACTATTTTAAAAGTGTGTTTCAAAAAGTTGGTAACAGTATTTTATAAATTGGTTAAATATGTACTTGGCGTCAGTCAGGCTTTGAGCTCTTTAGAATCTTACCCACTCCTCTGCAATGCAGGGAGGGTGTATGTTACACCACAGATGGTATACCTTGATTCTTGACACATATGAAAGTTGTTGTCTCTTTTTTTTTGTGATCATCTCAGTGTAAAGGCTGTGAAAACTTGTAAACTCTTTAAGTGTTAAGTATTGTAGTTTTCATGTTATTTTGTCCAATAAATGTGTGCTGTGTATGAACAATCATGGTCAATCTAATTTCTGTAGACACACTTATCCTTTTAAAGAGAGAGATTACCGAACAAGATTTGTATTTCTTTCCAGATCAAAATTACTTTTCAACTATCATAATTGTGTATTTCGGGTAAGAGATTTCCAATTCTAAACATGCCAAATAAATATAAAAGGTAACATAAAAAATTTTTTTTCAAGTCATTTCCTACTTAGGTCAACAAAGAACATTCTTTATTTTAGTTACTTTTTATTAAATAATTACAATTAATATAATTTTGCATATACATAGGATAGAATAACAATATTAAGTGGCAAAGCACCTTTTAAATTAATATTAAAATATTTTTAACCACTTTAAATTTGTAATCACAGTTCATTTTTTGTTATAGGTAAGAATTTATCTTTAAACCAGTGTAAAAGGAATGTTGACGTCTAACTAGCATATGATTATTAAAATTAAGTTAAATCTCTCTTCATCACAAATTTAACAAAAGCTATTTTATCTAATGGTGCTGCCATTTAGAGGAATAATATTCACTGAAATATATCTTTTAAACCAGGGGTGGCGAACCTTTACGGATCAATGTGCCATTTTTTCTAAAGAAGTGTTTAATGAGGTATAGATGTGCTGTCAAATAATTTTGACTCGTAAATAGTGGAAAAATAATAAAACTAAATACTAACAACACAACACTCTTATTTACTATGAAAAAATACCTTTTGCTCTGTATAGTTATAAATGTTTTAGTTATATGTGTAATTTAAATTAAAATAACATTAGTGTAACTTCTGTTGTTGCAGATTGTGTGGATGACAAATAACTTATATTACAACTGTAAGATGTTACTTTTTGTAGAATACATGCTGAATTTGAGTTGTCTGC